>NDGN011518371.1:797-11850 GCA_002564285.1 Tympanoctomys barrerae | reverse complement strand
CTCCCAACCAGGCTGAACACTAAAATCACCTGGAAGTCCCAGAAAAGCATGAACTACAACAGTGGCTCCCAGAGTCTGGTCCTTACTCATGCCACATCAGAAGCTTCAGGAAACTCAGCAATACAGGATCTTGGGTTTCCTTCCCAGGTTATCTGAGCCAGAGTCCATCAGTACAGTTTAGTCTCTGCCTTAACAAGTCATACAAGGAATCTGAGGCATGAGCATTGATCCACAAGTTATACAGAAAGTTCTAGGAATTATTTTTAAGCATACCAGGCAAGTTTGAGAACAATACAGATAACACAGGAGTATTTCTGAGAACTAGAAATAACAACTGGACCACCCTGGGCAAGCAATTAAAAGCTGCACATAGTCTTCTTTTTTAATTTAAAAGGAATAAAGGTGTAAAAATCTGAAACAGAAATTTTTAAATATGGAGCAGCACTATTATTCTTTGAAATACATTCAAAAGCTATACTAGATTCATACTACATTTTCTCTTAAAACAAAAGACATTAATATAGGACTTTGAATATAGGATTTTGAAGCCTAGAAAACTAATCTTTTAAAGTTATCTCTTCAAAATCCATAAATTTTTAGTATAACTGACAAATAAAATCATATAATTTGAGGTGTGCAGCATCATGTTTTGCGATATGTGTAATGCCGTGGAATGACTCATACAATCAAGCTAATTAACGTATCGCTCACCGCACAAGCTTATGGCAGTTCTTCACTTCATCCTCATAGAAGTACTTTATAATAGTACAAGTCTAAAAAAAAAACTACTCTTAAACAAAAAGGAAAATGTCCTCAGCATTTCACTCCAAGACAGATTAAATCAGTTAAGTGAACACCATCCCAGGCAATCTCTTCAAATCTCCATACCTTACTGCATTTAAAAAAATAAAATATTACCAGTGGAACCTGCTGTTTCACTCAGTGGTCTGTATAGACACCTTTTTACCTCAATAAATTTGTGTCAATATCCTGACCCCTTAATGATACAATAACTATTTTTCCATCCCCACTATTGCCCTCCCTCTGACCTCCCCCTACTTCCTGCCTCTTGTCTAATAAAAGGCTCCCTCCTACTTTCATGTCATCAATTTTAGATTCTATTAGGAAAAACACAAATACCTGCCTTCCCTTGTTGAGATGTTGCTCCTAATATGATGATCTCCAGTTTCATCTATTTTCCTGAAAATAACATAACTTTGTTCTTTATAGCTGAACAATACTCTATTGCTCCATTGTGTGTGTGTGTGTGTGTGTGTGTGACAATTTTACTCTCTGCATCTGTTAATAAGCACAGAAATTGGCTCCATATCTTGGGTGTCGCGGATTGTGCTGCAGTGAAGGTGGCCATGTGGGTATCCCCATAGCATGCTGACCTTCATTCCTTTAGGTCTATGCCATAGAGTGGTCCAGCTAGGTCGTACTGTAGTTTATGTTTACCTTTTTGAGGCGCCTCCATCCTCATTTCCATAATGGCTGCAGTACATCACCACCAGCAATATAGAGAGCTCCTTTCCCCCACATTTTTGTCAGCATTTATTGATTTTGTATTCTCACCATTCTCTCTGTGGTGAGACAAAATCTCAATGCAGCTATGATATGCATTGTAAAGACATGATTTTTAAAGGAAAATAGTTTAAAGAATACACAATTAAAATAAATAAAAATGTTCTTACAGCATCTTCAATAAAATGCATGGGATTGTTTCTTACTAGTTTTCCTTACATTTAATGTTAGTTGAAATCGCTTTTGGAGGAGAGGACTAATCATGCTGGACGTGGTGGATTTGCCCAAGTCGCACATCAACACTAGCATGATATCTCAGTTCATTGACTGGCCAGTCTGCTTCATAGGGAGGCTGGAAAAGATTCATCCCAGTGGAAAAAAATGTTTATCCTTTCAGATGGAGAAGGAAAAAATGAAACCATTGAATTGACGGCACCACTTGAACAAGTATCTGGAATCATGGAAGTAGCTAGAAGAGTAACGGCCAAGGCAACCATCATGTGTGCGTGCATCCTGTGTCCAGTGTAGAGAAGATGACAGTCCTTTTGATCTGGGACTTTACAGTGAAGCAGTGAAAATTATCCACTAATTCCCTAAATTTTTCTCCTTCTGGAGTGCAAAAGGAATCTTGATTGTTGTTGTTGTTGTTGTTGTTGTTGTTGTTGTTACAAGAAGCAAGGAATCCCCTCATATTTGAGTGAGAGAACTCATTGATTTCTAATACTGGTTATTTTTTAAATTCCCTGTATCGAATGTTAGATATTTCAATCTGCAGTTTATGATGGAACTGATATATTGACATTTCTCACCTAAGTCTTCTTACAAAAAACTTGCTACTACATTGTGTGGTCAGATAAGATGTAACAACAAAGCATCTTGCCTTGTGTTTGTGTTCCTATTTTGTTAATAAAACTTAGAATGATTAAAAAAAGAAATTACTTCTGTTCTAAGTGTTCATATAGGACTGTATGTTTGTAGGCATATCCATGTTCTTTATTTATTATTACTTTTATAAGTACATATTTGCAGTACATAATGTCTACACTCACTGTTGGGGATTGGTACATAGCATACGTCAGTTCTGTTCCTTTTCCCACTTCCCTCCAGATTATTTTATCTTCCCAGCAACCAATCATATAGACAGATTGAAAGCCAGACTACTAGGCCAAAGAACATATAAAACATGTAAGACAATTGTACTAAGTCAAGGTATACTTTAAAATACATTGTTCACATTGGATTCTAATTTCTTTTTCTTTTTCTTTTTCTTTTCTTTTTTTTTTTTTTGGTAGAACTGAGGATTGAATTCAGGCCCTTTCACATGCCAGGGAAACACTTACTCCACGGAGCCATCTCCCTGGCCCCTATAATTCCTTTTCCCTCCTCTTTTTTCCTATTATCTGTCTTTTATTTCATACTTTATATAGATTGAGTTTTTCATAAAAGAGGCACCATGTGATATTTAGAATTGAAAATTAATTTTAAAAATAGGTAAAAGTTTAAAAGGCCATCATCTCTCTTATTGTATATTTATTACTACAAGCACAAATAAAGCTAGCACCTTCATACCTCTTATTTGCTCAAAGGAAATAGCTTCAATAGGCTAAACTTTGGCACCCCACAAGAGAGAGGTACATTAAATCCCATCCGTGGTCCTCCCTGGCTCACGGATGGTCCTTGAGTCTCCCAGGAAGTTCATGCACCTTGCTTGGGTGTGCCAAGTGAGTACACGTACAATGCCTCTTGCACTCGGAAGTTTTCTGTTGCTGGTACAAAACACCTGACCCCCACAGTTTAAAGGAGGAAAGTTTTAATTTGCCTCATGGTTTCAGAGAGTCTAGTCACTGATTAGCTGGCTCCAAAGCGAGAACATGATAGCAGAAGGCTGTGGTGGAGCAAAGCTACTCCTTTCACGGCAGCTGGAAAGCAGACAGGGGAACAGCACTGAGGGGAAGAAGCCAAGCACCAGATAGAAACCAAAGGCCACACCTCCATGACTCACCCAAGGCATAGCCAGAAGCATCACAGAGACCTCTCCAATCAAGCAAGTCAACAATCCAGCTTAACCTCTGTACCTCTCCAACCACCTTAACAAGGCTGTCTCAGTTACATTGCTGGGACAAGTAACTGACACCCAAAATGAAGGAAGGAAAAGTTTATTTAGCTCACAGTTAGTGGAGGTTTCAGGCCATAGTCAGTTGGCTCCAAGGCAGAGTGGAACATGGCAGAGTGCAGCAGTTCATGGCCATGGCAAAGAGCAAGAGCAAATGCAAGGAGTAGCAGCAACAATGGCAATAGAGAGGAAGTCTGTTTCCCTTAAATTGCATTCAGGCTATCTGCCCCAGGCTGGGCATAGCACTCACACCCATAATCTCAGTGGATCATGAGTTAATCACAAACTCTCAAAGTCTGCCCCATGACTGCACGAGGCTTTAGGGGGACAACTAGACACAAACCATAGCAAAAGCCAACACTGCATTGGGACATCACAAGAATTCTCAATTGCAGATGAGAGAATCCGACCTTGAAGAAGTTAAATCACTTGGCCTATTCCAGGCAGTCTTCCACTGGTCCCTGTCCCTTCCCTGTTACAACTCTGCCTCCTTCATGCTTAGAACAATGCCAAGAACAAAGATACCCAGGAAACATGGGGCTGTTTTGTTTATTTGGTGTGCATATGGCTTTTGCTTGGGTTGTCCTATACTTTTAGGGCCTCTAACTCCAGAAAAACACATGAATAGAAAAATTAAAAATCATGCTCAGTTATGAAATAAGTAAATAAAAAAATCCAAGAGAGTTCTTATTTTTCTCATGGTGGCTAATCTGATGCTTTACTAAAACATTAAATGTAAAAATTCTTTAAAATAAATGTTTATTGCTTTTGCTTTCGTTTGTATGCTAAAAAGTATACACAGGATATAATGTAGCACTGGCCTATTTCAACCTGAATCACTGAAGGAGGAGGCTCTCTGTAGGCAATCTCCCTACTCAGGACTTACAGTACGCACGGCTCTGTAGAGAAGAGGGATGCTTGCTCTTTACTTTGTGATGTTGCTCACTCAGGGTATCCTTCTATTGAGGAGTATGGCCCGCTACTGCTATGCTCCTGGGCTTTTGTCATTCTAATAACTAATTCAGAAGAGATCAGGGAATTTCTGCTCCAAGGACACTTGTTTAAGCCTGGAGGTATGGCCAACCTCAGTGCTCACATGTGTCCAGGAAACCTGCTGGCATAGGTGACAATGACAGCTGCAGAGCTGTGTGCATAAAGAAGGCAAACACTGTCATCAAGATACACCAACAAGGAGAACAAGTCTGCAGTAATAAATCACACACAAAAAGCTGTGTCCGCCTCTTGGGCTTCATTGTCTTGGGGAAATGCAAATTCTTCATCTCAGATAACCTCCCACTAACTTGAGGTCTCAGTGTGTTGCCTGATCAACTTATCTTCCAAATCGCTAATCCCCCACCCCATGCCACGCATCCCTGGGCCCCACCATGAACTCCTCACCTTGTTCCAAAGTCTCCATATGAGACTTTTTTTGTGACAAGTGTGGGGAAAATGTAGTGAAGAGTTAAAAGTGAATCTCTTACCTCTTTGAACTGTTTTCTTCGTACTTCATGTACACAGATACACTTTTGATGTGTTAACTAGAAAATCTGACTAGAAAAGAACAAAGCAGCTGTCACTGGAAGGAAGACACTGACAAAAAAACCACACAGCCCTTTATTGAAGAACTGTCAAGCCCGTCCTGCAGTTCTGGGGTTGTCTGTAGTATTTATCAAAGACCTAGATCTGACGCAGGAAATTAAAAATAATAATAATAATAAATCTATCCACTGGACATTTATTAAAGGAATCTAAAATTCTATTACATTTAAAATAACTACGATGGATTTTTTAACAATTCAGATATAAGCTTGTTTTATTAGATAAATACATGTATATATTTTTATATTCATGTGCATGCTTACCAAACCACAAAACTTATGCATATAAAGTGAATAAAGGTATACATAGATAACATGTCTAAATGTTATCTACTTGTCTACAAATTAAAAACATATTTGATCACTATCAGAATAATCTTTTAATGCCTTCAAATATTTTTCTTGGCATAACTTTTACTTTAATATTACAAATAAAATTGAATTCTTTAAATATTCTGAAATTAGTTTAAACAAAGTCCTTCCAGACAAGTGGATTTTTTTAATTCATGTTCCTCTGTGGGCTCACAATATTTTACGGAATATCATTCCTAGCTCTAAGGGAATATATATGCTTTACTCGACTCTGTGCCTTTACACACAAATTATAAAATTATGTTTTCTATGTGCTATTTGGGCTTAGACTTAATTATAGTATTGCATGGAATTCAATAACCTAAGCCAACACACTGTACGTAAAAAGAGGGCTTTTATTACAAAACCTTAATGGTATGAACATGGGAGCAAACTAGGAAAGTGTGCACAGAAAAGAGAAAGGTGTATAATCGCTAAACAGAACTATAAGTAGTCCATGTGTTAAACTAAAATCTCTCCTCATATTTTCTAGTCACAGCACTAGATGACAGCATCGGCTTCAGACCTGCTGTCTCTCACTCTGGCTCCTTGGAGAAGGTTGACCTCACTAAGCCTCAGTTTCTCCACATGTAAAGCAAGGATAATATCTATGTTCCGTGGATGGATTCAATAGAGAAATGTGGATCAAAGCAATGTTCCCAGATCTTCAGTTTCAAAGGAAGCAAGTGCATATGAGAATACAAAAAAGAAAGGGGGGAGATTCCATAGTTAATTAAAGGAATTTGGGAAGCCTGGTATTGTACAATGTAGAACAGATTTCGCTTACAGAAGAGGACTCTGAGCTTCTCAGAGCCTTTCGCATGCTCATGTATCCTTTTATTCATGAGTATGATTTAGTATTGAGTTCCACAAAATTATGTGAACCGGTGTCAATTCTAAGGTGCATATTTTTACACAGACACAATGAAAGAAGATTTAGGAAGCTTCAGGTTAATCCTGGTCACCGCCACCCCTGTTGCAAAGTGATCTTCATGGCCTGAATTGACATGTACATACACTATTCTCATGAGCCTTCTGAAAAATTCCCACATTCATTAGGCCAATAAGTTACTGTTAGTATTTTCTCTATTAAGAATTTGTTTATAAATTAAATTCCTTAAAAGTGGTTTAAATGCACTTATATATCTAAACACTTTCAAGTGAGTTTCTAAACCAAGTTAGTACCTAAACTGAGATCGGGACCAGCTCAGGATATAAGTTTGATGGCCAATGAGATGGGTTTTAAAGACTGTCTCTCCTGACTAACAAAAAGGAATATTCACAAAGGACTGAGCTGAATTCCATAGCCCCTTGTTGATTTTCAGCTCTCAAAAGCCAAAACACTACATGGAACAAGGGTTCTATAAATATGTCTAATTTAACTTTTCAAGCAATTAAATGCAAGAAGAATTGATGATTCATTTCTCTTCTTTATGAAGAGCCTCTCCTCTCAAACTTCTAGCATTTTTCAAAGGATCTGATAAATAATACCAAGTTCACTGGCATTTCAAACAGACAAGACATTTATCCATTTTAAACCATGATGAATGTCATATTTCCATTCAAATTTGGGATGATCACATTTTCAGCTACCAACCAACTATGGAAAAATCCTTCAGACAACAATAACCTCTTAATTGAAGATTTCTCTTAAAAATTTTAATAGAATAATGTGGGTGTTATAGTTCTAAAAAACAAAATTACTTTTAATGAAGCAGTTCAAAATCAGGGCAGGGAAAGAGCAAAGAGTTTCCTTGAGGTTCTGGTGACAGTTTACATAAAAAGATGTTTTATTTTCTCTTTGCAGGGTGTACACCATCATTTTGTCTTATTATTCCTGACATTCGGTTCATCCTATTAGCATCTTTGTGGGAAACAAGAAAGCAATTAAGGTTTTGCTCTTTATTCTTCAGGAGACAGAGATTTTTACTTTCCCTCAAAACTCTTAATGATGAGGCAGACCTGGTCAAACACCAAATGCACAGGTTTTAAAACGCAATAAAGATAGAGCTTTAATAATTTTCAATTACAGTTCTTCTGCAATAATGTTAGCAAATCTCATCTAAAAAGTAAATTATTCATTGAATAGGAAATGGGAAAGCTTCAGGATTGTGTGGCTCTCCTATTTAAAGTTTCACTAAGATTCTCCTTGATAAGGTCCTTTTAAAAGATTACATATTTTATACTTTGTTTCTATCCCTTTTTCTTCATTCATGATGCTGTTTCTACTTTTTAATATACTTTTCGAACAAAACACAATAGTTATAGAGTGGCCATTCACAGGAACCTATTCAGAGTAAGTATTCATTCACTTGCAGCCAGAAATACTGATAATATGATATTTTTTTATTTAGTTTTAAGAATACATTTTTCATTTTAAGCAAATGAAACTTAGAACCAAATAATAAAAAAAAAAAAACCTGTCCTTGGCTTTCCTTAGAAAATTGGTAGGAAAAAGTCTTTCGTGTTGCTTTTGCATTAGTGAATTTTGCCTTTCATGTAAATAAATAGATCATTCATTGGAAAGTGCATACAATACAGCACAACTATAGAGTCTCAGGAAAAAAAAACTTAAGTCAAAATAAAATATAGCAAAGAGAAAGGAGCAATGCAGAGCATTTCTTCTTTAAAAAGAGAAATATCGTCCTTCACTAGAATTGAAAACAAGTCATTAACTTAGTCATTCTTTATATTTCTTTTGAGTCATTCCCAATATTTGCGCCCTGACAAATGCTAGGTTCTTTAATATATCTCCCTGCTCTCCTTCTTTCTCTTGCCATGAATTTAGTTACCTTTGTTAAATCTTCTTACCTTGAAATTGAACACAGCATCAAAAATTTAACCTGATGATTAGATTTGCACAAAATTTTTGCAGTGAAACTCAAGACTGGAAGACTTTACAAACAGAATTCTAAAACATATTCCAAACTTTCTGAAGATTTATGAGAAGCATCACTGAGTACAATGGCAAGGTAAGTCTGAGGTTTTCATCCACTAAATATCACCAGCTTATTTTGGGAACCTGCGCCGACCTGTCTGAGATGCCAGTGCTCTGGGAAACCTGGCAGCCAGGGTCAAATTCAGGCATCACTATTGAATCACAAAGTCAATGTATCTATCTCTTTTCTCAAATCTTGTTTAAGGAAAGTTTTTGCTCATTCATTTCACTGGGAAATTTGGTTGTGATGAACACAAGTGAATTAATTTCAGTGACCCCTTTAACTATGTCTATACTAATTTCAGGGATTTACTCTATAGAGTGCTTTGCGTTCATTACAGTGGCAAAGACTTAATAAAGGACAAAGCAAAAGAAATGAAATCTACATTTGCCCTTCATCAAGCTCTCTCAGCTCTACCACACTGGAAAAGAGGTGAATGTTGGAATCTTAATTAGCTTAAGTCTAAGGCCTCAGGCTTGCTAAGGAAACACTCTAACACTGAGCTGCATCGCTGGTCCTGTTTTATGTTTAAAACACACTGTTATGTGTCTCTTACGAATGGACAAACGGTCTGACAAATGCATTAATTTCCTTGTGGCATAAACATCACAGAGCACACTTATAGATAATAATAGTAGTTACTTGGAGTATCGAGATGACTAAAGAAAAATATATGCCAAATTCTCAGACCTGGACCTAGCATAGAGCAGGCATTCACTGAATATGAGCTGATAAATAGTAAACTATTACAATCAGCAACCAGGAATAAGAAGACATCTTTTGCAATTTTTGTCCAAGTTTATGTGGGTCAAGAAAAATCATGGTTGGGTGCAGATTTTATTCGCTGGCAACCCAGAACTGCCCCCTGGATTCCATCACCTCCTCCAGTATGCTTGGCACAGGCCTGTTCGTTGTCACTCTCTCACTCTCCTTTCTCTGGAGCTCCGGCAGTGCTATAGCAGTAGGCTGTTTATATCACTGAAAGTGTTAAGAGGTTCGCTATCACTGCTCTGGAGAAATACTGACACATATGTCTTTAATATGACATTATTGTTAATGAATATAAAAATGCTCAGCAAAAATATAAAAGTAAAGTATCACCTGCCAATGTTAAATGAAGGCATGTCCCAAGGGAAGCTATATCATTGACCAAACCTGAATAGCATTTTTTAAGTCTCCATTCAAATAACTGATATGATAACATCAGTGATACTTTGAACTCCATATTATACTTAGATCATTACAAATTATTTTCACTGTTTTCTCATTGTCTACTATCTCTTCTTGGCCTTTGTTGAAGATATTTTCTAAATACCTATGTCCAATATCTTGATTTCTCAGCATTTTACTTTTTGGGCTGGGGAGATAGCATGGCAGTCTAAGTATCTGCCTGGCAAGCACAAGATCCCAAGTACAATCCCTGATCCCCAGTACCTCAGGCCATGCTCCCCCCAAAATAGGCATGGTGGTACACATCTGTAATCCCAGTGCTGGGGTGGCTGAGACAGGAGGATCACTAAAGTCCAAGCTATACAGCAAGACCCTGTATCAACAATAACAACAAAAAATTACTTTTCTGTATGTCCATTCTTAAATAGAAATATGTACAATAAGAATAGGCTAACCAGAGGCACAACAAACCACTAAAATATAAATGGTGTTGTGTGAAAATAAGTGATCTTGGTCCACTTTAATATGAACAAATCTCTTGGAAAATTCTATAAATAGAAAATATGCTAAAGAAGTCTTTGATTCACGCATTTTCATACCAGTTCACATAAATAACTTATTTGTCGACTTCACTTCCAAGTTTGATCTAAGTTATATTGAGAAAAGAAGAAAAATGCCAAGTATTTTCTACCTGAAACTAAAAGGAACATCTGTCAAGATTAAAAGATCTAAAATATGCATCTTAAAATTCCAGTATTATGATGCACTTGCAATGCCAGCAAAACATACGGTAAGATTGGATTTAAGCTTTTAAACAAAGATACCAGCACTCGCCAAGGCCCGAGAGTCATGGGGTTCACAGCTAACTAAAGGCTGCCCCCTCTCCCAGCACACTGCTGTGGTGGACACAAAACTGGGACATTTGAGTGGGCTCTTCCAACTAGATCCACTTGTTTGTTCCAAAACCACCTGAGGGAGCCCAGATATATAAGTCTGTTGAGTTGCTATAACAAAATAGCACAGACTGGGGGAGTTAAACATCAGAAACTTATTTCTTCCAGCTTTAGAGGCTGGACTTTGGAACTCAAGTGCCATCCACTTTGGTCCCTGTGAGGAGCTGTTCCCTGGCTCACACGGGGCTACCTCCTTGCTTTCGTTCACACTACACAAACGGACAGCTATGGTCTCTTCCTCTTGTTAGAGGGACATAAACCCCTTTATGGGCCAGGGAAAGTTACCTACATGACCCCATCTAAATCTCATTACCTTCCAGTCTCATAAAAAAATATTATGTTGAGAGCTAGGGCTTCAATATGTATATATATATATATATATATATATATATATATTTTTTTTTT
>NDGN011518370.1:0-10624 GCA_002564285.1 Tympanoctomys barrerae | reverse complement strand
ACTGTCCTACTAATCGGTTTTGAAGCTGTCTCATTGCTATTTGTTTCTCAATAAAACTAATTTAAAAAATTAAAAAAACAAAGAAGAATGAGGAAAAAAAACTAGGTGCATGAGACAGGAAAGAGTGTCCCAACACCCAAGACGCAACTGTCCCCTGCAGGTGTCAGTTATGTGCCCAGAGAATTTCAATACAACACAGTAGGCACAAGCATCCAGTGTCATGGTGCAAAATATTCTGTGACCACAAAAGAGAAAACTTGAGCTTTGCCTGGGTCCAGAGAAAATAAAAACTAACCAGAGTTTTCCAGCATGAAGATCGGGTGTCAGACCAAGAAAGGGGTGCAGAAGGGCATTGGGAGAGAAGCCTGATGCAGACAACATGTGAGACTCTGGTGCAGAGGACGGCCCATGGCTGGCGTGTGGAGCGCTTGCCTCGCACGTGAGGATCCCTGGGTCTGAGCTCTCACCAGGGGGAGAGTCGGGACGGGCAGAGCGGGCAGAGCAGGTGCTAGCGCAGAGAGGTAACAGAGTGCACGCTATGCTGTGCTTCAGGCTGTTCCTGAAGGTGATGGAGTCCTTTAAGCCTTTTCCTGAGGCCCTTAGACCCTTGTGAATGGCAGGAGGGGAGGGGCCAGCTGGGCTGTGCCAGGTTACTGGCTGGATCTCCTTCTGTTGCTCTGTCCCTCTCTCCCTCACATGCTGCATCAGATGCTGTCCAGCTTGGCCTCTGACTCCTGGACTCAGGGATCATCCTGTGTCTCCCCAACGGTGGGAACCACAGGTGTGTGCCACCATGCTGGACATGAAGATGAAGGAGAGGCTTAGACAGCGCCAGAAAATGAACCCCACAGTCAGCCAGGATAAGCCCTGACGCACAAGAACTCATCACAGCTGGCCTCCGTATCCCCGAGTTCCACACCCGGAGATGGGACCACCTACGGGCAGAAAGCATCTAGCTCACAATGGCATGTCTACAAAAGGATGCATGCTGCTTCCTCATCATTATCTGCCCAACCATATAGTAGAGTACGGTACGGGCGAGCCACACAGTGTTGGAGCCGCAGTCCAGGGATGGCGCGAGGCATGCAAAGGAGGAACACAGGCCAGATCATTAGACACGCGTGACCTCCGCACCATGGCCGGGGTGGGAGGGGCCTAGACCAACGCCTCTCCGACGGCGAGGCCGGGATGCACTCTGCAAGAGGAGTAAGGGAGGGGCTGTAAGACCTCAGAGAATCACTCTTTCTGAGCAACTTACAGAATCCTACCTCCACCCACTCTCTGTTGGTTTAGATATCTACACTAGCCATTTGTTTATGTGCTAATAAGAGTGGTAATGCCTGGTAGATTCTAGCTTTAAACTGTTCTCAACAGAGTGGCATCATGACATTTCCTTATTGTGCTACTATAAGGGCACAAGGTGTCTCATTTCTGGGGAAGAAAAATTTTCTGGTGTCATTTCCCCACACTCGGCACTAGTGAAGACAGGGTGTGATGCATGCGTGTGTGGTATATGCGGGTGTGATGCATGTGTGTGTGGTGCATGCGGGTGTGATGCATGTGTGTGAGATGCATGCATGTGTGATGCATGTGTGTGTGATGCATGCGTGTGTGATGCATGCATGTGATGCATGCGGTGTGACAGAATTTCTGCTGGCATTGACAGCTGTGCTGGGTTTACCTAAAATGGGATGAATAAAGCCAATCGCAGGTAGTTTTAATGTAAAATTACTTTGGGGAGTCAACTGGATTGGCTTTATCCTTCAGCTCATGTCTGGCATTCTTTCCTGGGTATTTGATAACTCCTGAGAAATGTATCATGACTTCATTTGCTCATTACTTTAACGTCATTACCTAGGACTCTCTAAATGGTTGTAAGCCATCTTTAAATGAAAAATAGCACAGAAAAGAAAAAGCATGGTCATGGCCCACGCTGTCTGGACAATGAGGATCAATTCCAGCTTTCCCAGTGAGACCCCACATGGACGAAAATGTGAATCTGAACCAGGTTCATATGGCTAAAGTTGGACAGGAGGCCTCTGCCAGCGCTGTAGGGCGCCCCACTCCGCCAGGCCCCATCCCAAGGCCTCCACCTCCTGCCTTCTGGCTGCCAAGTTCTGCTTGTCTGCTTCTGCCCGCAGCCCTCCTGCAGGTGCCCTGCATCCCTGACACTGGTACCTGACCCGGAGCTCTGTGGATACAGGACGGACTGTGAGCCCTGCAGTCCTGTGGGCATACTCCTGGCTCACAGAGTCCGTCCCTTCACTCCCCACTGCAGTGGGTGACCATGCGCATGGGATCATGGTGCAGAGCACACACTGCCCGACCCCAGCAGAAGGCGGGGCTGAGCCCTCACACGGCCGCCAGCAAGCACACGTGCCGAGCAGCTCGGGTCTGGGCTCAGGTCTCAGCTTGCGTCTGTGCAGGTCTCGAATTCTCCCCGTATTTCCTCTCAATGACTGCTGTGTTCTTTGCTTTTCATCAAAACCCACTGGAAGAGTTGTCTGTGGCAGAAATCCCTGCTGCCTCCCGCTTCTCTTGCTTCTGCTCCTGTCCAGCTCCAACTCCCCCATGGGAAGGTCATCTCTTTCTTCGAGACCAGAAATAATCTCACATTGCCAGACCCAAAGACCAGCTCTCTATCTCACCCAAATGGGTCTGTGATCAGTGCGGCCGGGCGGGCCACCTCTTCCCCCCTCGGCCAGTCTCCGTGTGGCCCAGGGCCCTGTGCCCATCACCTGCCTCTCCTTCTCCTCTTGCTGCACTCCTAGCCTTGTTTTCCTGACCTTTGGTCACCACAAGGTCCCAGGCCACAGCCCAGGGGCTGTTTTCCCTTCTCGTCTACACGTGGACCCAACCCTGTGGCTCCCAGCAGTTCCCACTGCAGAAGAATCTCAAGCGCAGATCCAGCGTGAGCTCTTTCCAAGCTTCAGACCCCCGCCTCCTCTCTGGATCCAGAGCTGGCTGGCTTCTGCCTTTGCGTATGTGACACTTCAAAGGCCTTAGCGTGACCATAACGGCACTCACGATTTTCTCTTCCCGAATCCATTCTTCTGCTGTTTTCTCCAGCTTCATGATAGATCACTGAGCCCCCTCCCCCCAGGCGTTAAGGTCAGATACTAAGAGGAGTCTGGAGTTGTTCCTGATTTGCCCTTCTCCTTCGCGTGCACATCCTTGGTGACAAGTTCTGCTGGCTGAGGGGCACCTCGGGGGTCCTCTCAGAGACCGCCTCGCCTGCACGGCTGCTTCTGTTCCTCTCCCAGCCCAGGTTCCACGCCACCCTACTCCATGAGCACACAGCACGAGCTTTAACTTTAAGCCAGAGCACCGCCACGCCAAAACCGAACCCCATCTCTCTCCTGCCCCCTCAGACCCACTCCGTGAGCCTTGCCTCGCTAAGCGACGCAATGCTGGGTAGCTTCAGCTACTCAGGAAGCCGAGGCCGAAGGGCTGCACGTGTGCAGAAGCTCAAGAGCAACCGGGCAAATGGCGAGACCGAGTCAAAAGTGGCAAAACAGCACTCTCAGCCCTCTTCAGCTTTCAGGATGAAAGCCAAGGGACACTCCCAAGCACGGCTGCAGGTCCTTCACAGTCTGAGCCACTCCACGTCTTCCTCTCTTCACTTCCCGTCTGACCTCACCCCGTGCTCCACTCTGACCCATCAGGGAAGCCCCTCCGCAGCCACTGCTGGGTCGGCCTTCTCTGCAGATGCTGCTGCTGCTCACCTGCGCGCTTCCCGCAGGTGCCCACAACCGCCTCTCTTGCCCGCGCTCTCATGGTCTGCCACTCCAAACGAGAGCCCAAAGCCATCGGCACAACTCAGTACTCAGGTGCTTGATACCCGTCTCCCGCTCACCACAATGTGTCTTCTCAGAAGCAGGCTCCACTCTGCCCCTGCAGAGCCTCAGCCCCTAGGACTCCATACGCTGCACTGGCAGTAGGGCGGTGTCCCCATGAAGTCCATGCAAGGGACACTCTGCACGGACCCTGCTAGGCTCCAGGACTAGCACACATCCAAGCTATCTCGGTCTTGGCACCCAGAGATGACTCACACGTTCTCAGCACAGGAGCGTGTGTCACTCCCCTCCCCCCACGTACACTCCCGAACCTCTTCAGGCAGTAGCACAGGTTGATGGACCTTCACATCAGCTCTGTGGCCCAGAGCCCACAAATGTCCCCCTCTGAGATCCAGGACAGGAGCGGCACGCGTGCTGGGAAACTTCTGACACCACACACAGCATGCGGCAACAGAGATCAGAGCTAGGCACCCTCTGTCAAAAGAATACTCTCCCCCCGCCAATAGCCCCTGCAGTCTTGAAATAGGAACCAGCTGCTTGTGGGGCAATGGCCCAACTGTCTTTGTTCAAAGTAAAAATTAACTGGTCTGGTGCTTCAAGAACTTTTGGATTCCATCTTCTGATTTTGAAATAAAGAACTGAATGCACATGAGGTGGAGTTTCTGTGGACTTTCTAAGCCTGCCTCATAACGGTCTTCATTGCCCTAGCCTCTGAACCCTTCTCTGCAGTTCGTATCTCATAACCCACGTGTGCTTTCCTCAGGCTGTTTCCACAGTAGTTTCTTGAGCTCTAGATTAGTATATTCTTTTGTTTCCAATACATAGATTTCCCGGATGCTTCTGCTTCCAGAGGTGGAAGACCTGCCGGGGCAGGCTCTGCGGTGGGAGTGCTAGGCCCACTTGGTGTCCCTGGCTGGATCTTGGGCCACTACCATCTGAGGGCAGAAGCTGGACATGCCTCTCTAAGTTCTCGTCAGACACCAAGTGAAAGAGTTTTGTGAAATTTGAAAATTACATTTTACAAAATGCACCCTGAAGGTGACAGGGTTGCGCCCTACATGCTGATCTCTGGTGTTGCCGTAATAAGAGTGGGAGGGTGAGATATCTTTTGGCTTCTAGTTTGATCCTTTCCTCTGAGATTCTATACCAATTAAGATATGCATCTTACGCCACTGAATCTTTGTAGAAATCTGGGAGCGCGTATTCTCCTTCTCCCTTTGAAGTAAGGCAGTGACTCATCGTGGAGCCGGTTGCCAGCCGATGTCCACAGAGAGCTGTGCCACACGGCCACCCTTCCAAGCCAAGCCAAGCTCCTGCCCACTGCCACGGTGGAGGTACTGAAAGCTTTCTTCATAAAGGACATAGTGGAAGTCCTTTGCTTTAGACTTTAAAAAAAAAACTTGTGGGCACCTCCACGTTGTAATCTGACTGTCCCCAAATGTACATCCAGATAAGCCATCACTTCTGTCCTTGGGGACTGCTTCAGTGGTGCTTCTAGGAGGTTTTTGTAAGTGTTCTAATGGCTGTGTCCTGGGCCTCGTGAGCTGCAGCTAAGGGCAGGAAGGGTTTGTCTTGCGGGTGAGCATGAGTGCACGAGTGGCCTGCCGAAGACGCTGTGAGCGTCTGCCTGATGCAGACTCAGTGTGCCCTCCGCTCCAGGTAAGAGCAGCCAACTGGCTTGAGTTTGCATCTGGGCTCTTGAAGACACGAGAGCCAGCCGACACACTTGTGTAAACACAGAGGATAGCCCACCCACTCCACACTCACCAGTGCCTGTCGAGAACATGCTCCTCACTGCCGATGGCAAAACACTGCTTTTCAAAGTCTCCTTGAATTATGGCTCTCATGCAGTGAACATACAGCTTATTTTTCTCAACACAAATCTCTAGTCCATTTAGTGCATTGAAAGGCGTGGAATCAGACTTTAACTTGTGTTAGACTTGAAATATTCTGAAATGAGTACTGGTCGTCTATCAAGTCTGATAAAGTATACATTTTTGAATAATCATAAATTAATTTCATTTAAACCTATATTATATATTTGGGCATTACATTGATTCCAATGTTACTCCAGAGCTAGTTTTTCTCTGCATGAGCTTTGGTGTACTTGTTTTATTGAAATACTTATAGTGGCTAGTGCCATCTTCCATCTCCAAATGGGCCACACCAGGAGCTGACTATCAAAGCAAGCTCTATTCAGTCGTATGTTTGACTCACATTCTATAATTTAAGACTAACAGCAAAATTATAAAGGCATTGAAATTTGCTGCTATGAGTGACCGACCAAATTTAGAACAAGACTTGGAGAAAGAAAAGAAATAATACTCATAAGTTTCTAAAGCACTTGCACATTAATTGTCTTATAGAATTGCCAAGTGTGTTTCCTTTCACAAATACATTTCCTGGCCGCCAGACATACACCTTTCCCTGATATTCCATGTAAACTTGGAACATGCACAAAATATGCCCATCGCCTCTTTTCTTCTTTCCCGGCCATTAACCCTGCGGTCCTGGGGCCTCTTGTACCATAGAGGACATTCCAGGTCCACAATCATGTTCAGATTAGGGCCTCTGTCACTTCCCTTTCAAGAGAAAAAATCAGGGCTTACTCCAACCTTTATCCCCTCTCAATTTCAGCAGACAAAGTTTCTCTTCACCCTGAAGCAGAAAACGCCTTACAGAATCACATATTCCCCGTATCTTGGCTTTATCCACTGAAAACCAACTGTACTCAAATAAGGGAGCATAAGAAACAATCAAGAAGAATGTCAGTCTTACGTCTGCTGAGCCGGGACCCCAGCAGTTACTCACTTTGGGAATGTCCCAAGTTAGCTGCTCACCCAGCCACTTTCCCCAGCTGGACAATGGGTGGATGCTGCTTGGCTCACTCAGTCCTGCTTGGAATTAGCCTCAAACGCACGAATAGAAAAGCAAGCACTCTGCACGTGGTGGCTGGTGTGCCATCAAAGGCGAAAGTCAAGAACACTATGACAATTTCTCTAGGCTCTGATGATATTATTCTTATGTACACTCAAGTAAGAGAAAAATGTGGACTTAATGCCTTTATGAATTGCTGTGGCTGTTGGGAAGTGGGCCTTGCTGCCACGCGTGCAGCGGGCTCCTCATTCCTGGAATTAGCCTCCGCTTTACTGGAGGTGGCGGGACACGAGCAGCCAAGAGTTTAGAAGCACACCGGGAGCCCGACATGAAATTCCACTTACAGGAGTATCTTCTCATAGAAAGAACCTCACGCTTTAAAACGTCACAGGCCACGTATGCTCGTGACAGGAAGGCACGTGTGACGGTGTAGTCACAAACATCATACAGTCCTAAGTTAGGGGAATAGCTAATGAAAACCCATGCATGCCTGTAATAATACCTGTGCATGTTGAAGCCATACAGCGTAAAGCATTTGTGATGACAAAGGTTCAACTGCAAAGAAAGTGAAAGGACAGTGTGAGCCCAGCTGTGCCAAGCTGCACACCAAGCAAGAAAGAGCAAACACCAAAGTGTGGAGGACGGTTCCTTTGGTAGAATTAAAGACATTCTCTTTTTTTCATAGATTTTCCTGAATATCACGTGTTTTCTACAGGTAGTGGGTATTGTTCTGTGTTGGGCTGTAAAAACTACAATCTTTATACCTAAAATATTTGAAGCTCCAACATCAATTTTCTGGAAAGGGGGCCCCTCCTACCACCTGCTCAATGTCTTCTTCCAGATTTTAAGTCTCCTCTGTAAGCAAACAGGACTTCAGCATGCCACAGAATGAAGTACGAGAGGAAGCGTAACTGTCTCCTGTGGTTACGCTCCTCTTACGTGTTACTTCTGCTTCAGATCTGTGTGTACCACAGAGTGTAACAATTTCCTGCCCCTTCAATGTAAATGCTCAATAATCTAGGTTGGCCAAATATTGTAAAGAAGCTCTACATCTGCATTCCTGGCACATTCTTCACTTCTAAAGGATCACTAAATATATGCAGTCTATCACTAATCAAATGGACTACACAATGTATTGGTTTGCCACATTGCCTATGCAGTAGGATTTTACTTATACACATAGCTTCTGTCCAGAAAAACACAGTGAACATCAGTTTACAGGATTTAACAGGTGGAGAAAACTTCAAATGGAAGACCCTCATTTACTAACGAAATGAAGGCATGGAAAGCTGGGAATTCCCTTGATCCCAAGGGGCTATCAGGGGCTTAGGGGACTCGGCCATACTGCCCACCTGTCTCCATTAGTTAGAATGCACAGGCTGCTTGGCTCACATAGTGAAGGACAGGCACCGCCCTTAGCTCTGTGGGACAAAGCCCTGGAAGGCTCAAGCTCACCTGGGCTGGCCCCTCTGGGAAGTCTTAAGCCAGCCCCCCATCCTCCCTCTTCCCTTGCTCAAATCTGGAAGGGTCACAAGAGCAGAGCATGTCCATGTAACAGAACAAAAAAAGTCAGAGCCCCCACAGAAGGGTCAGAGCAGTCAGCACATTCTCCACCCCTTTAGGACCTACACCCAAGTGGGGTGCACTGCACCACCCCCAGCCCCTTGCTCAGCACTAAGGCTTTGACAACTTAGATCCTGAAATTTACTCTCTAATTATATTCCATTAGCTGCAGATTCCAATCTTTTCGATTTACCAGAACACACTGGGGAGGAGGGGACTGAGGAACATCAGCCTTGTAAGAACATCCATCAAGAATGCTGCTTAGCACCAGCTTGCTAGCAGGGAAAGGTTGGACCCAGCCAACGGATACTAAAGGCCAGAAGAGAAGGAAGAAGTGAACGGAAATGACAACCCCAGCGCCACAGGGGTGTCTCAGCTCCCAGGACCGGTGTCATGGGTCCCCGTGCTTGGGCTGAGCTGGACAGCTCCACTCTTGGCTGTTCAGTCCTTTGCAGTGGCATTTACACAGCACAGGTCTGACTTCAAAGGCAAACTGATCATGCAGTGGAACCCCGGAGGACAACCGGAACACCACGCACCACCTCATCTGCCATCAGTGGATGCTCTTTATGCAAAAAGCCTTCCAAAGTTGTTTTAACCCATGCAGGAGGAAACACAGCTACTCTGAACTGCCTACCGGATCTATTTCTGAAAACGTTATCTGCCTCTTTCCTCCAACTCACCCCAGAGGCCCCACGCCAGAAGCAAACTTGGTCAGGAAAAAATGGGGGCCACGAGCCAGATAACATCACTCACGCACCACAGACAGGAGGGCACAGGTCAGCAAAGGATGCCAGCTTGCGGGCTGGTGGTTTGCTCCACGGAGATTCAGAAAGACACCGGTGTGCCTGTGTCGTGCCACGGAAGCACAGAGGCTAACTTACCCAAAGTGACTGGATAAGTTCATGGAAATACAAAAGAGAAGGAGGTTTTTGATCATGATAAAGCTAGAGAGCATTCCATCGTCCATTCCCAGTATGAATCGCGGTGGAAGCAGCCGGCCTGAGGAGAATCCCTGCTCTTCTCTTCAATTCAGCCTTGAAGCTGGAAGCACACAAAGGGGAAAGCGCATGAACCTGAGCGCTTTTGTTCCCTACACCGGAATGAAGTCATACTGCTACCGGGAGATGCTAGCAGAGATAAGGGAGCTGGCTCCCACGGCGCAGCGCAGGCACTCGCAGGGCGTTTGCTACAGCCTCCTGGGCCGCCAGGTAGGGTGAAACAAAGTTACCATATGGCTCAGTTTTGCGTTTACTCAGAGCGCAGAGCCATTCTGATTTTTTCCCCAGGTCTCAAACACTATTTCAATTTTTAGCAGGTTATGAAATGACCCATTAGACCAATTATTACAGAAAATGTCTGACGTTATCTGAGCCACTGTATTTGGCATCTGTCAAATCCACAAGTGGAATACATTTACCTTGCTGAAGCATTTGCCACCCGTTCGCAGCCAACACGCTATTTCTTGTGCTGCAAGGTGCTGGGAGAGAGCTGGAGCGAGCTTGTGGAAAGGGAGGAAAAGGCACGCTTCAGAAAGAAGTCTCGCCAGGATCACCAGGGAGAACCGCTGCACGCAGGCAGGCGGAGCACCCTCCGCGCATCCTGCCCCGGCCCCGCAGGGCTTACCCACGGCATTTGGGGGTGTCTCTGGGTGCTGGGCTGGGCCCTAACTAAAGCATCTGAAATCCAGGCAGACACGGTCCCTGGGCTCTACCCTTAGAGAAGGCACATTTTCCCAGCACGCGCATGACGGCAATATGTGCTTTGGATGCACAACAGCCAGGAGTTGGCCAGAGCACGGTTTGGGGGGATATGCCCCAAACTCGGAATAGGGAAGCACACAACAGGTACTTCCCCCTCCCAAGCAGGGCCCTGGGCGACTCTCTAGGAGAAAAGGGTGCTGCGGCCCGGCCGGCCTGGTGGTAAGCGCTCAGTGCTGCCTGCGGGAGCCGGAGCCCCCACCCCAGTCCCGGGACCGCGCTGCGGTTCGGAGTCCGGGCCAGCGCCGGGCAGGTGGAGCGCGGGGACACTGCGGGGCCGCGGCTGACGCGCACCTGCCCTGCCCACCCTGCGTGGACTCGGGCCGCCGCCCTCCCGCCGCCCCTCTCCGCACCGCTCTCCAAGCCAAGCTGGGGTCCTCGCCCGCCGGGCGGCTCCTCCTCCGCGGCTGCTCGCGCGCGGTGCGGTGGCTCCTCCGGACCCCTGGACTCGAGCAGTCTGCGCGACACGCGCTACACCCGGCGCGCCCGCACCCACCCTGGCCCCTCCAGGACCCCTCGGGTACGGGCGCCCCGGAGCCCGGCCAGGCTCTGCGCGGCAGCAGCTCAGCCCCGCCGCCTCCTACCGGGCCGCTCCGGCCGCTCCGCAGTCGCCGGGCAAAGTTTCGC
>NDGN011518356.1:363-13153 GCA_002564285.1 Tympanoctomys barrerae | reverse complement strand
ATATACCCATGTACACATTTTTGTTCTCTAATTATATCATAGTGGCTGGAGATGCGACTTACTGACATAAGCACCTACCTGGTGAGCACAAGGTGCTGGGTTCAAAAACCAGTATTGTGAAAACAGCCAGAACTACAAAAATCTAATTTATATCTTTAGTTATTTATCACTGACCTGTGGCATAAAGGATTGTAGAATAAATTCTTAAAAGTTATTTTAGAGGATATTTATGCAATAAATTGTGGCTTGTATAAAGTCAGATAACAGTAAAAGTAGAGAAACTTTGCTATTTCAAATTTCGCCTTATTTTCTCATCACATATTTCCTTGTTAATATGCAAAATTTGTAACTGGGAAATTGCTAGAAAGATAAAGTAGAATTTGGTGACATTAATTAGATGAAAGCTATAACAGTAATGAATAGTAATCAGAAGTACTTAGTTCTGGAAGCCAAAGGGAAATAATAATCCTGTGGTCAAAACCAAACAAGGTATTGAGGTTGGAGATTAGGGGAAAACCAAACTAACTGGGCAGAATGTGTCAGAGGTCACCCACCCCTGGCTAACAGGTTGAGTGAAGTATTTCTTGCAAAGACGGGATGTGCAAAACGTAAGATCCAAATGACTCCATGATTATGGGTCAGAAAACAGTATTTTCACTTCTTAATTCAGAATCTAAAGCTATCTTCTAATGAAGTGGGGTTTTGAAACCCTCTATCTGCCTTTGGTCACAGCCAATCAAAAGACTCTGTTCTTGATCTTTCATGTACAGCCATGAGGTAGCAGAGCACCTTTTTCCATTAGACCGTTCACACATGGCACGACACCAAGCAAGGGACAGATGTCCCAGTGCCTTATTTTCATGAGGGGGAATCCAACCTCAGAATTGTGGATACTAAAGACCCTTCACCCCTTAACCTTAGAACTGCTGTGAGCCTTTTCACCAGCCTGCTCACAAGTGTAGAGCTACCGGTTTTCTGACTTCAATAAGTGTGTACCTTAACTGTTTTTCATTTCCATTGGGTTTGCCCAATTCTTTATTCAGGACAGCAAGAATCAGGAAAGAAGCCCCACAGGACCTACTGCCCTGTCACAGTATGACCGGGAGTTGAAGAGATGTAGAAAATGGCCATGGTTAATGAAACAGAAATTGCTTTAAATGAGATTAAGCAGCAAGAGTCACGGAAGCTCAAAGGGCATGGAAGCAAACTCCATTTCCAGAAATTTAAATAAATAAATGACGGAAAACCTGAAAAAGAGAGATAAGAAAAAGCTAGACAGTTGTGGCTTGATTTTATGTGTAGCCAAACACATGTGAATAGCTACTATTAAGAATTGGGTCTTTCTAAAGTTTTATAATTTTTCAAATATGTTATCATTCTTTATTATCTATGCTCAGAAAGTAAACAGAATGCACAGGACTTAAGTGTTGAGAAAATTATCAAATTCATAACAGAGCCTCCTGTACCAAACCCAGACAAGATGGTAACAGGGAAAGCTGTGATGAGAGGGCTCTCGTGGTTTGTCTGATAACAGAAATGGTCTGGAAAACATTTTGCAGCAGAATTGCTTAAATAAGAGCACATGCCTGACAGTCTCACAGCCTTTGTCCAATAAAATAGAGTCCTGTGCCATTAAGGCTTATTTGACCTAATTAAAGCCACTCACGGTTTGAGTTTTCCTGCTTTCACTTGAAGACAAAGTGTCAATGCATTTTTGAAGCACGTCATACATCTCTTTTCTCTTTCCCCAATAAAATGTGAGCCTTTCCTCCTTTTTATTGGACATAGCAGAAGCTATAGGTCACGATCCTATTCTTTGTTGTTCCCCAAATGAAACCTTTTGTCGTGGAAACTTAGCTGTATATTTTTGCTGAAACTTCAACAATGCACACTTTGGTACCAGCAAAAAGGTTTACCCTGGACTTTTACTCCACAGTTAATGTTGAGAAGGAAAAAGTTTACAGATATTGATTGTTGAAGAGACTGGGAAAAGCATAAGATACTTCTCATCCTGTCCTGGAAGACAGTCTGCTGTGTGATTCAGACGAAGGCCATCACCTTTGCTCTTCAGCTTGTTCATTTATATCCAAGGGAATAGGCATAGGTGACAGGTAGGGCTCCCCATCCTTCCAATAAATGTATTCACTGCCACTCAGACAATATATGCCATTGGTTAATGTTAACTCTTATTAACAAAATACAGTCAATGGCTTCCAATAAAAAATTTTAAGTGTGTGTGTGTGTGTGTGTGTGTGTGTGTGTGTGCATTTGAAACAGTTAACATTTTTCCCAGATATATTTCTTATGTTTCCAAAATGTCCTGTGTTAGACACTTCAATGTTAGAAATAACTTATTGTGCCTGATGGTATTAATGTTTCATAAGCTGAAGGAAACCATGCCCTTTACTTTTTTATTTATCCCTTTTTGTTCTTTCCATTCTCTGTTAATCTTCCTTAGCAGAGTCCAACTTCTGTCTTGTGAACATCTATATACTCCTTCCAAAAATGATTTAATATTTTTAAAACACATCCATTCTGTTTTACAGTTCTTTAAGTTTCAAGTTTAAAAAAAAAAGGTACAAAAAATACCCTATGAAAGCCTAAATAGCAGGAATTCATTGCCTATTTCTCTGCCAATAAAATGGCAACCAGATTGTATCTATTTCATTGGACAGCTCTGAAGATTAAAAGTGTGTATATAAGGCTGGGGAGGTAGCCTGGCAGTCTAAGTGCCTGCCTAGCAAGTGCAAGGACTGCATGCTTAGCTGGCCTGGAATCCAGGCATGCTGTTGCAGCAGTCACAGAAACTGGGCATGGTGGCACAACCTGTAATTCCAGTGCTGGGGAGGCTGAGACAGGAGGATCACTATGAGTCCTCACTATATATCTAGACCTTGTATCAAATAATTAAATAAAGGATTTTTTTTTAAAGTGTATGTATAGTAACACTCTGTAAACATTAGATTTTTTTTTCATTCCCTAAGAGAAAAAACAGTTATGAAGTTTGGGTTTATTAGCCAGATATTGAAGAAATTACAGTTCCTAGTACTAGTGCCTGTCCTGAAAGACATGCCTTTTACCTCCATATATGGTCTTTTCCATAACAAGTTTTCATTTGACCTTCCTTTGTCAAGTTTGAAAATATTGGAAGTAAAGTGAGACATCTTGCCTCTTTCCATGGTAATTAGTAGAGATTTCTTCATTATCAGTTTAGTCTTTAATAATAAAGACAAGGCTTGAGCCAATTTGGCTGAGCTAATTATCAAGTACTTCCTCCTCTGTTCTTGCTCAGAGGAGAGCAGTAAGCAGGACTTGGTGTGTTAGCTTCTCCTTGGCAGCCACGGCCAGCTATGGTAGCTACTAATTGACGGGCCCAAGTCTGGTAAGCGAAGAGATTTCACCAGACTACTACAGCTGAGAGCCTCAGCACTTCTTAAAAGCGATCTCCCACTGTGATTTCTTACAGAAAGGCCAGGATTGAAACAAAATGCTAGAGGTTGTCACTCACAGGGGTTGGGAAGAGGTTTGAAAAGATAGGAAATTTCCTCTTCATTGTCTGTGCAAGTGACAGCATTCCTACTGGCGCACAGTTTACCAATATTAATAATTAACATTTCAGCTACAGTTAATTAAAAAAAATGACCAGAAAATGAAAAATTGATTAGCATGACACAAGTATGCTAAATGTTTTATTGTGAAGAAGGAAAATTTGGTTGAATCTTTTTAGATGAAGGGATGAAAATACTCACAGCCTGCAAAACTGCACCAAGAACAACACGTTCGAGCACAGGTTCGAGTGCACAACAATAATTGCCATTTTGCACAGTTTCACGCAGATGTCCACAAGGCCTTTAAGAGCATGAATTAAATTTCATGGATCTCTTTCAAGGACAGATTTACTGTTACTTATGGAAATAGAGTTGGAAATTGAGACATAAATCAGGAGTAAGCAAAAATTAGTTAAACCGACAGGGAGTATGAAAGATGGAACTTGTTTCCAATCTCAAAACACCAAAGTTGCATTAATGTCTTATATCCTGGTAAAGATGAAAAAGAAAAAAATCTATTCAATTCATTTCTATGTTCTTTTGATAAGGTACAAGCCTACCTTTCAAAGTGTGTTATGCAAAAGATTTATAATTCATAAAACAATCAGGGAAGCAGAAAGCATGTAATGGCGAGACTATCTTTTCTTCTGTTTATTCTGCACTTCGCTTTCAGCAAGGAGAGATGGAGCACTCACTATACAGAGCCCTGCGGTGCGAGGATGCCTGGCGTGAAGAGAGCGCCGCGTACTTTAGAAGATTTCACATCCACGTGCACAGAAAGCATTCAAAGCAGGAAGCCAAAAGGCATCTCCAGGTAAGACTGCGATTAAATGTGAAATGACTGGCATCATCATTGGTATGAAAACGAGGCAGAAATGCCTAGAACTGATGGCTCTCAAGAGAGACTTTCTGATCCAGAGGGTGATCCAATAGACCTGACCCCTGCAGAACAGGGGAAAGGAAACGAGATAGAAAATGAGGACAGAAGTCCACTGAGGGACTGGACAGATTTCTACCTGATCCTTAGGGGCAGGTAGAAATGAAACACAGGGCTAGGGAGAATGCTCAGCAGTCTAAGGACATCCCTGGCAAACCAAAGGACCTACGTTTGATCTCTGGAAACACATGCCTGCTGGGAGGTCCCCAAACCAGGCATAGTGGTGCACACCTGTAATCCCAGGGCTGGGGAGGCTGAGATAGGAGGATCACTATGAGTCTGAGCTGCATAGGGAGACCCTGTACCAAAAAATATATAAATAAAAGTGTTTTATTTTTAAAAAATAACATAAACACTACTAGGACAATAAGCAAATGAGTTTAGGAAATTGGCTGAGCCAGCCTGGAATCTAGAGTGCCAGGATTTTGTACTTTGTCCCATAAAGTTCACTTCTCCAATTACTTAATACCTGAAGAAATGTAAAGAGAATCTTTTCTTAAGTTAAACCTATCAAGGATGAAATTCATTCCCTCAATATTTTCATACAAAATGCAATATATCAAATCAATTGTTTTTAACACATACTTTAAGAGTTTTATAGTGAGGTGAGGTTGTTCCATTTCTCACATCATACCTTATTCACAAAAAGCTGGAAAGCTCATTGACCCTTGGTGTCCTATAACAGTAAATCTAAAATTGTAAAAAGAATGTCCAAAGTGTATATTCTCCACAGATTTTAGACACAACTACCCAGGAGTAACCTTTCAAAGTGGTTAATCCTAAGATTCCAGTAAATCACATTACATCTTACCATACTATAAATCTTAATTCCTATAACCCAAGAAATCATTTGGCTTTTTTAAGCTCTAGTATCATCATCTGTAAAATGGAGATATGACTTTTCCTCACTCTTACAGGTTTTTTTTCAACATAAAATTATTGAGCACAAAGTCTGTGCTAGGGGACTTTCTAGCTGTTGAGAATATTACAGTAACCAAGTCCAATAAGCACATCTGGGAGATTGAGAGAAGCCAAGCCTATAATCCACTTGAAAAAACACACCCAGAGAATCATGAATTATCCATACATATAAGCTATTATAATTACTTTGAACAACTATCCATAGAATTTATGATGTTGAGTGCATTCCTTTAGCATGCTAAGATGCAAATTTCTTATTTTTAGAATAAGAAAATTAGATCATAGTTCCATTGTATGCAAACCCACACAGGTAATGTCTCATACAAGCACCATTTATAACAGCTAAGATAAGGAATTAGGTTAGTAGCTTATTACAGAGGAAAGGATAAAAATGTACTCTATGTACATAATGCAGTACTGCCTGACCATAAAGAATGGAATCCTATCTCTGACAGGGAAATGGACCTGAAAGATTCTATTTAAGTAAAATAAATCAGATTCCAAAAGATAAATACCTCATATTCTCTCTCATATGTGGATGCTGAGGAATGTCAACTTGACAACAGATAGCTTTTACTAGAGATTAGAAATAAAGGGAGGTGGGAAGGAGAGGTTAGATTTGACCAGTCCATATTCTATCCATGAATGAAGCTATCAAACCAAACCCCATTCATATGTACAATTAAGATACATTAGTAAAATAATAAGAGACTAAATGCATAAACAAAGAAAAAGAGAAGCTAAAAGGGATCAGAAGCAAAGAAAGGAAATGAAAATATAGGACATCTAAAAACTATGGGACTAATAAATTGTCTTAAATTTTCTGAGAGACATCAGACCAAACAAAGAAAAAGGAAAGAAAGTAATCCCATTCATTCCAAGAAGTTCAAAGGTGGAAAGTAGGCAGTGCTGCAATTTTCTCTATTTATTTTGCTCCATATTAAAGAGGGTCACATTATTTTTAAATCAGAATATCTACAAAGATTACACATAGTATAGGCAATTTAATCACAAGCAATAGTGTTTTATTATTCTTTATAATTTATTTTAAGAATTTTGCAGATCAAAATGATTTCTTGTAGATGTCTATAGGAGAGATTAGACTGCGAATCCCTTGGCCCAATTCCAAGTTTTAGAAATGCCAGTAATTTATATCAAGTCAACATATAAGACAGAAACATTATCACATGAATTGTAACAGTGTTTGATGGTGTTCTTTGTGAATTGTTGTCAACCAAAATTTCAATCAAAATCAGACAGTGCAGAAGGTATTTACTTCAACAGGTAGTGGTTTAGTGAGACAGTCAAATTTTTTAAGCGAAGTAGTTGATTTGTCACTTCATAAAATTTTGTTGTTAAATAATTCAGTGCTAAGCTTCTGAATCAGTGACATGAACATTAGTTTATGATATGAAAAATAAAGAATGAAAAGAATTTCAGTCATGACTCACTTATCTTTAGAATATAAAGGAAGTAATAATAAAAATAACAGCTAGAGTAAAGCTTACTAAGACAGCAAATTTATTTATATGATTTCATGTAATCCTTACAATAATCCAATAAGCTAAATTTTATTCTTTATTTTTTTAAGTTATTTCAGAGTATCTCAGTAACTTTCCAAAGGTCACACAGCAAGCAAGCAGTCAATGGAAGATGAAAATTGTCACTGCCCTTTGTTAGTGACAGGTACCACATGACTGTGCTGGAAATCCTTCAGGTATAAAAGCACTGCCAGAGAATATAAATGAGTCATTCCTGGACTTTTCAGGACAGAGACATTCATTTTCTTCATTTACATATCAAAAGGCTATATGATAAAGAAATCATTTGCAGTTGTTAGATAAGTGCTTCTTCAAGCAAGAAATTCAGAGCCCACTCACACACACACACACACACACACACACACACACACACACACGAGAAAAAGGAAGAAAATGTACCAGCTCTCATTTCCTCTCCATATTAAAAAGCCACAAAAGACACTTAACATTCTAGCATTGAAAGCAGGCTGCCCAGCATTTCTGAACTCTCATAGAGTTTGCATTTTTCAATGACATTGTTGCTTCTTTGACATAAGTCCAGATAGCCCATAAATTATAAAAAGGGAAGGCTTTCTTTGATTGGTGTTCATATTGTTAATAATTTTCTGGCATAGTCGGAAATGTGTATATTTGTTCTTGTCTCTTTTCCCAATTTAGAATTTATCTCTTTGGGGCTGGAGCTTTTCATTCTTTATTCAGAATTCTTGGAGAACCTGGCACGGTAAGTACTCACTATACATATGTGAAAGGAATGACTCAATATGGCTGAAAACGTAGTGAAGAAAATGATAAGCAATTTCATTTTATTATGACTTAAAACTGTCATACTATTCAGAGAAGTTGATCTGAACCAGTCACCAACCTACAGATCTAAAGTATCTGTATTTTCATAACATCCAGGATAAAAGTTCTAAGTATTCCATTCCTCATGAAATGAGACATACTGGCAGTTTGATGGCATGATTAATAAATAGACTAACTCTAGGCGAAAGCTTCATTCATGATGTTTTTCCATTTCAAAGCGTTCCTCTTATCAATTTGTATATGACACACACCTGCTCCATCTGCTCCACAAACAAATGTTAACAACCTAGAGCTCAAATAGCTTAATCAATCCCTGCAAAAAGATTTTTCATTTTTCAACTTATCTTACTGTTTTATCCTAAAAACCTGTCAAAATGTTCTTAGAGCTTCAAGAGTTCTCTTAAGTTACTCCCAAAGAAAACCAGCAATGATGCTTCTATGCCCTCTTTGTCTGTTTCCTGAGAGGTTGGACTTTGACTGCTAAAGTAACTTAGTGATTTTGGCACTTAGTCTTCCTCTAAGAGGAGTTATACTTTTCTTCTCCCTAATTGTTTTTTTTTTTTTTACTGTATTTCATGAGAAGGTTCAGCCTATTGGTACAATTAGAAATAGATCCTTAGCTCTTTTTGTAGCCTCTTTTCTTCCTCCTACCCTAAAGACCAGTAGGGTAAACTTACTTTACTTAAGGGTAAACTGGTAAAGTTTTAACAAAAAAGTTAAGGTAATTCTAATGGCCTATCTTATTTTTCTTTCATTGCTGAGACAAAATACCTGATACCCAAAGTTAAAGGAGGAAAGGTTTTTGTTTTTTTTAGCTCAAAGTTTGTAGAGGTTTCAGTCTTTAGTCAGCTGGCTCCAAGGCAGGGTGACATGGCAGAGTGGCAGCAATTCATGGTGGTGAGCAAAAGCAACAGGAGCACAAGGGGGAGGCCAAGCCTCTTTTCCTCCCTTACATAGGCTGTCTGCCTTCAGAAGAGCATACCATTCACACCACCTCTGTGCCCTCCTCATGCACAGCCTCAGGATATTTACAAAGTGAGGACCCTGGTGCCCTGCTGAGGCACTTCATTAAACTTTTGAACTTCTCCAGCTGACACGGTGCACAGCATCCTAGAGGGGCAAAGGCTTATCTTCTATACCCTAGGATGTAGAACTGCTGAGTTACTTAGTTAAGCTTAAAGCCTTCTCAAGATGACACTGTGATCAACTGTCACACTGCCATTCTACCCAATGTAACTTAGCTTAGAACATCTGAATTTCTTTGTCACTCACACAGCAGCTCAAGGAAAGAAATAAAAATTGGGCTACAATGTGGTTCTGAACTGGTCTACGTCTTCCTGAGTGATAATCTGTTAGTGAATAAACACTTATAGGTCACACTTGGAGGCAAAGTATGAGCTGGAGCAGGCTTCCAGGAAAACACCAGGATAACAAACTGGTATTTCTCATGGTGGCTGGCATGCCCAGCCCTTTCTTGTTTTGGGAAGGCTAGGTGGCTGCGTGCCTGTGGCTTGTCCAGTTTCCTCTCTGTTCCTGGCTCTTTGGACTCTCAGTGTCCAAGGAGAGCTGTCTTCTGTTTCATGATAACCCACCCTCCAGGAAAACTATCCCTGCAGGAGAAGGCAGCAGTTTGTCCAGCTGCCCCACAATTTACTGGGTGAATACATTCAATTCACATGGACAGGGCAGTAAGAAGCCTGCTGGGCATCCAAAGCTTGAGTTCTTTTTGCCATCAGGTTTGACCAATACTTGGTATTTTTCTCAGTTACTGTTTGACAGATAGATGATAGATAAATACATAAAGGCACACATTGCAAAGTGGTTCACAGTTAGTAGAAGGAGACAGTATCCATCCAAAGCTCCACAATTATGTTGATTAACTCCCAATTTATCTTAAAATAATATAATTTGTTTCAGAGGACTAAAATGACTGAAAGAAATTAACAGCAGAAAGGCCAGCAAGATAGCTCAGCAGACTAAAGTGCTTGCTTTGGCAGCACAGAGACCAGGGTATGATCCCCAGCCCGCATGCCATGCCAGCCCTGCCCACAGCATGCACTGAGCCTGCTACTGAGTCCAGGCATGGTGCTGCATGCCTGTAACCCCAGTACTGGGGAGGCTGAAAGCAGGAGGATCACTATGAGTCAGAGCTGTATAGTGAGACCCTGTACCAAACACACTTAAAAAAAGAAATTAACAGCAAAAAAGTAGAAAATAAAATATTAAAACCGTAAACTTCCAAATAATCCCGATTCTTATTTATCTATTTATTTATTTTTATTTTAGGAAAGGGTCTACAAGGTGTTCAGGGTCTCACTATTAGATCAGATTCACAGCAATTCTCCTGTGTATAGCCTCCCAAGAGCTGGGATTACAGGTGCGTGCCACCACACCCAGTCTCAACTGACATCTCAGCTTGCCCCAGGGGTGGGGCAGGCACAGCAGGCCCAGGGACTGAACCTCTGACCCCTATGCCTGCTTGTAGGCATTTTAATCTGCTGAGCAATGGCTGACCTAATCCCAATTCTAGCTAGATTTCCCAGTACAATTCTAAGGCTGACATAGACAATAAATGTTTAATGAGAAGATACTTTTACTCTTTAGATACCAGCCGTTTTTCATTCTCTTTAGGAGGAGAAGGAAACACTGCTCATCTCTGCTCTTCAAACTGTAGAGACTGCCTCGAAAAGGGTCCTGGCCCCTCCCCACACAGGCATTCAAGGTGTTCTGAGGTCCTGCCTCCATGTCACTCAGCACTAGATGATCTTTCCAAGTGTGCTCAGTGGTACTTCAAGAGAAGAAGGGAAAGCTCCCTGAGGAACCACCTGGGTGGCCTGGCATCTAAAGCAGAGACACACTGCAGAGAGATTGGAGGAAACAGTATTTCCCCATGAGCCATTTCAACATAGCCTACAGCTTCAGGGCCGTAAGCCTCCGCCACAGAAGCTTGGGGAGTCTGGCTGTGCTCACTGGTGCGCTGCCACACGAGCTGCCGCCAACTGGCTGTGAGGAGCGGGGCCCCTCACAGCCCAAATATGACTGAAATATGATTCATGGGTTAGAAAAAAAATGTTCTAAGGCTTGTGTAGTCTCCTTTACTATTGTAAAGTCAATGTTTCAGTCAGAAAAACAGAACCATGAATAAAATCTTGGTGGTTTTTACCTTCTCTCTCAATATGTAGTCACTGAGACATGTATTCTTCTCTATATTCTGTAATGATAAAGCTTTTTAAAACTGAATATGATCTGAATATAACCTCTACTAGCTTTCTTGCAGAAGAAACTTCCAAAGTAAAGTCTATGCATAAAGTTTAACTGGAATATAATAAATAACGCAAAACTGTAAGTTTAATCAAGAAAATTAATTTGAATGATAAATTGATGACCTGTGGTTATTGTAAGAGTAGGACACTAGTGAAGAAAACTTAAAAGGAGGGATATCGAGTATTGTGCTAGCTCACAAATGCTTCTGCTCGTGAACAACTTGGTTTATAGACAGAAGGGTCTGACAAAATCTTGCTTCTGCTCTCAAGGACACATGAGGTGATGGTCCCAGCCACAGCCGTCATCCCTGGAGTCCCAGGTTGAATTAAGTTTGTGGTCTGAAGTACCACTGTAGTTTGTCACCTATATCCCATTTTAACTCATTTTATTATAATTGTAAACTCTAAGTACCTAATCTGAACAACTAACTAGCTAACTGATTGTTGCATATCCAACATATTTAGTACATTAGGGCTAGGGAGATAGCTCAGTGGCATAAATGCCTGCTTGATAAGGTCAAGGTCCCAAATTCGATCCCCAGTACTGCATGCCGTGTTGACCCCCATATTCCTGGTGTTGTGGCATATGTCCGGAATGCTAACACTAGGGAGGCTGAGACAGAAAGATAACTAGGAGTCCAAGCTGTGGGGGGGGCACCTCATTTCCCAAAAGTCAGGGTGGAGAGAAGATAGCTCAGCAGAGTAAAGTGCCTGCTCAGGCAGACACAGGGAACAGGGCTCGATCCTCAGCGTGCTGTGCCAGCCCTGCCCCTGGGACACGCTGAGACAGCAACTGAGAACGGTCATGGTGGAGCATACCTGTATTTCCAGCTCTTGGGAGGCTGAAAATGAGGATCACTACAAGTCTTATCCATGTAGTGAGACCCTGTAGACCCTATACTAAATACATAAAAAAAATGTGTGGTAGATTAGCCTTTAAATTAGTGGGTTATGAAACCCTGACAATTTCTATATGGTTAAATTGTGATGGAAGTTTTATTGTCATTTTCACTGAGTTGCTTTAAAAGTTGAAAATACTTGTGTAATAGAATCATTCTATAGACTAAGTAGATTTTTCTTCCTTTCCTGGACTTGACTAGTAAAGTCTATTACTAAGAAAAAGAAATGCACCCCAGACCGTTTAACCCCCTCCTTCTACTGTGGCCAATTATGTATGGCCAGAGCTTGTCAAAAGAATCACAGAATTACCAAGACTGCATTCATTCCTCTGGTGACTCAAAGAGCAAAGGCATTTGAAGGCATGTGAGTAACTCCTGTCCACCTAGTAGCTGATGTGAGGTAGGAGAATGGCTTCCAACTCAGGTTCTTTATTTATTTATTTATTTTATTGAGAAACAAATAGCAATGAGACAGACCGTTTCAAACCTGATTAATAGGACAGTTTCAATAACTAATACATTGTGCATTATTATCATCTTAGTGGTTGTCCGTAGTACAAGGTGCAGACAGGATATCTTGTCCAAACACTATTAGAACAAATCTTTCTTCTCACTGAATTAAGTGAAAGTAGCCGAATATCTATCCTACCTGTTCGTATATACAGATACAAAATGGTGCTTCCTGTGTATCCCCTTTTTTTGTTTGTCCTGTCAGAGATGGGTATCCCATAGACATCTAAATACTATAGGTGCATAAATTCAACAAAACAATCCCACACAGACCAGCAGTCCACAATAGTAGTATGTTATCTATAGAAGTTGTTGACTTGAGCCTTTCACAGCTCAGCATATTAATATGGCTTTATTTTATATACCT
>NDGN011518354.1:3225-17443 GCA_002564285.1 Tympanoctomys barrerae | reverse complement strand
TATATTTTTTCTTTAAAATAACTGATGTCAAAATAAATAAATAAATATGCAAAAATAAAAAAAGAAGAACTGTGACCCGAATCACCTGGTCCTCGGCATTCAGCTATGGCAGCAGCAATTGGATGGAGATGACTGTGTGGGAGAGCTGTCCCCAGGCACGAGGCTGAAGCAGTCCCCACTGTGCTATGCCCTCTTCCTCCTCTTGTTTCTTTAGTCCAGCACCTTGTGCCTATTTGCATGTGCACGATTCTAAAGGAATCATCCTCTAGAAGATGGACAATTCTGGCGCACTTTTGTGACCCCAGGAACCCTGCACAGCACCCAGCACCCAGCAGGTGCTCAATAAATGAGACTCATTTTTCTATTGTCCAGCCATTTAAGACCTGATATTACCTGAGGGGATACTTGGAAATTTAGCACAGAGAAAAAAAGCAAGTCCCAGTCTTGTTAATTATGTAATTACCTTCAAAGCTTGGGATTTCTAGGCTGTTAAAGATCTTCCTTATTCCTGTTGTCAGAGACTTGCGCTTCGGCCTCCTCACAGCACCTGTGTCACTGCCACCCACACAGGTCTTCCCTAGGATTAGTTTAGGAAGAAAGCATCTGCACGTTGTTGTTACACTGGCGTCTTTTGAGATTTTAATTAACAGGCTTTTTTTTTCCTTTCTCATTCACAGGCAGGATTTTGATAAACATGTAAGTGGGGATTCTGTCACTTCAGGAGGAGGAGGTGCTGAGGGCCCTTAGGCTGTGGACCTGGAGGCTCCTGCTCGGCCCCAGGACCCACACCAATCTGCACTCTGTGGGGGACACAGCCTGGCCATAGCTGCTGGCCGCAGTGGGTAGCAGGGCCTGTGGGGCCTCTCTTCTTACCAGGCATCTCCTCCTGTCTGCAGCGCCCTTGAGAACACAGGGCCCAGGGGTCAGCATGGGAGGCCAGCAGGCACCAGCTCGCTGTGGCATCCTGCCAGTCAGGCACCCACAGCGCAGCCTTTGGGCTTCAGAATCACCAAGGAATGGAAAGAATTTGCCATAGAGTGGGTGGAAAGGGTTGGCTTCTCAGCCCAAGCAGAGGGGCAGACCTGACCCATCTCCCCCCACCAGGGGGCCCACACCCGCTTCCCACGGCTCCCTGGCCCAAGCACTAAGAGCACAGGGAGGCTGGGACAGCTTCCAAGATGCGTCTGGGCCCAAGTCCGATTTACTGAGCCCCCTTGCCCTGAGGTTTATCTCTAGATGGGGATGGCTGCTCTGACCCAGCTCCCAGTTTTCCTTGGGAGGATGAACCAAGGGCACTGCGTGCTGCTTTTAGAACAGTAGATGTGGAGGGTTTTCATTTGGGTTAGGCGATTTGAATTGAAATCTATTTGTGATATTTAGCAAACTTTCACCTCTCAGACTCAGTTTTTCTTCTATAGAGTGTACACAAGGCATCTTGTGACTGTGTGACAATGAAATGAACACACCAGGGAGACTGTCAGGTGTCGTGTAAGTGCTGGCCAGCTCTAGCCAGTCTCCCGTGTCTACCTCTGCCTATGAAGTTAAACTGAATTTATTTCTAAATATACTAAATATGGGCATGACAACTGCCTCACTCATGAAAATACCTGTAAAACTATAAGATGAAGGGGGCTGTATGCAAACATTGTTGAAATTCTTTTTACCAGAAAAAAAGTGAATAGTATTAAGATGATTACGTCATGAATGACTGGACTATTGTCCCTCAGGGGAAAATTTTTCCCAGTTTGCTTAGAGTAGCAAAAAGAGGGGCAAAAAAGATTTGATTGTTATTTCAAAGCTATCTCCCCAAGGGAAATTAAACCTAAGTTATGCAGTATTTTTCCTAAAACTACAGTGTCAAATGAACAAGGAAAAAACCACTCTGAGGGGTGGTGCCGTAGATTTGACCAGGGTTCTCCTTAGTGTGGGCCACGGGGCACGTCAGCCTCCTGCCACATCTATGTCACCTCTCCTGTACCCAGCAGGACCTCAGTGTGCCCAAGAGGAGTGCTCCTGTTCCCTCCAGCAATACCCCACCGCCATCAGTCTGTACCCATGCTCATTCTCCCTGTGACTCCCACCAGGGCTTCCCCTCCGCATTCCCTCCTCCATCACCATCCCTAACTCCTCCCTCCCCTCCCCAACTCCTCCCTTCCCCTCCCCCACCCTTTCCCCTTCTCCATTCCCATCCCTAACTCTTCCCCCTCCCCTTTTCCTTCCTCTACCCCTGTCCCTAACTCCTCCCCCTCCCCTCCCCAACTCCTCCCTTCTCCCCTCCCCCTCCCCTTGCCCTCCTCCATCCCCATCTCTAACTCCTCCTGCAACTCTTTTCCCTCTTCTATCCCCTTCCCTAACTCCCCCTCCTCTCCCCCTCCCCTCCCCAACCCTAACCCTAACCCTACACCTACTCCTACCCCTAACTTCACCTTACCCTGACCCCTAAGGATCATAGAGTCACTGAGACGTTTTTTGTATTGAATCAGTGAGTCACTGCTTGTGGCTATAGCTTGCTTTTATTTTTTAAAACTTATACTCAGTACCTTTCCAAAAACATGATTGCTTTTAACCTCATTTATTTTCAGGACTACGGGGAGTTTCAAAGGTCAGGGCAACTTTTCCTTAAATTTCTCTAGTACTCCTTTTGGAAGCACAACTCCTCCCTCCTGCAGGAAACCCATTTCACAGCAGCCCGACTTTAGCACGCCCTATTCACACGACTCAGAACTAGTCAATTCGCATACTTTATGCTCCTGGCCACAGAGACTAATTCTAGATAGGCACAGGCCCCGTGCTAAGAGAACAGGCTCTCCCTTGGATCTTTTCTGATACTGCAATCAGAAAAGTTCATCTTTCTCTTGTGGTGGTTAGGATGCTAAGATTACTCTTTGCTAAGGCCGTGTGCCAAAGGCCTGTCCAAGCAGCACAGGGAGAGCTCCAGTAACATTAGTTTGACTCTGGATCAAGCGCTACCTGAAGGCAACACGACTGTAGGACATTATGTGAACTATGGCTTGGGGGTGGGGATCTGTTACTGCAGACCGAAAGCATTTCTGACTCAGGCAGTTAGCTTAGCCTAATATGTATCTGGATTTGTAAAAATCTTATGATGAATCAATATGATGAAATGAATACGGTATAAAGGAAAGCACAGAGGTGTTGCACGGGGTTAAATTTAGAGTTTCCTTTTAAAACAACACCTCCCATTCGCGCTTGCTAGTTGCCAGGGATTCGTGTGGCATTTTCCTGCTCCTCTGTCTGTCCTGCATGTTGTATTACACCCATTTCAGAGAGGAGGATATCAAGGCTCTAAGTTGCTAGGAGACCTGTCAAAGATCAGCCAGGTAGGAAGACATGGAGCAAGGACTTTGTGCTCTGGGTTCTTGCCCCTGGTACAGAGCTGGCTGACATTATTATTTATTCCTCCATTTACTTATTGGGCATTAATTATGGGCCAGGCAGGTGCTCGTACCTGGGCGCACAAAATGAATTAATGGTACCCATCCTTCAGCTGCGGTAAGCCCAGGGGATCTGGCTGAGGTAGTGTTTTTATGAGCTGAATGTGTCCCCCCAACAAGAGATACTGAGGCTCTAACCTCTGCTACCTGTGAACGAGGCCTTATTTGCAAATAGGGTTGGTGCACACGTAAGAAAGCCAGGATGGAGTTCCTGCTCCGCGCACGGTCTGGGTCAGCTTTTCATTACTGGAACAAAACCCTAGGAGGATCGGTCCTCACAGAGGGGAGGTGCGGTGGGCTCAGGGGTTCAGGTGTCCCCACCCTTGACTATTTGGCCCCTTGCTGTTAGGTCTGCCCCAAGGTCATCCTGGAGGAGCCACCACAGAGCCTGGAAACAAAGCAGGAAGAGGAAGGCTGGCTCCCACAATCCCCTGAGACAACATCCCTCAATGAGCCCCAGACCACCCACGAGCCTCCCCTTCTTAGTTTAACAGTTCCTCTAGTCCCTGCCTGGGAACCAAGCCTCCAAAATACCAACCTTTGTGCATCATTGAAGACCCAAACTCACTGGACGTGGTGACGCACACTTCTAATCCCAGTACTCAGGAGGCTGAGGCAGGAGGATCATCTCAAGTTGGAGACCAGCTTGGGTTCCATGGTGAGTTCAAGGCCAGCCTGGAATACTTAGTAAGATATTGTTCCCAAAAAAAAAAAAAAAAAAAAAATAGACCTAAAGGGGCCGGGGAGATGGCTCAGTGGAATAAGCACTTCCCTGGCAAGCGCAAGGGCCTGAGTTCAATCCCCTGTTTCACCTAAATCCTAGCATCCTGACTGAAGGAGAGGGAAATTCACGCACACAGGCATACTGTGTGAATGCCACGTGAAGACAAGGGCAGAGATTGGAGCAACTCGTGCACAAGTCAAGGAGCAGCCAGGCTCGCTGGACCTTGCTGGAAGTGGGAGGGAGGCCTGAGAGGAGGGAATCCTAGGAGAGCTCCGCAGGAACCAGGTGTGCCCACCGCGCACTCTCAGACTTCCAGCCCACAGAGCTGGGAGACTGCGCACTTCTCTTTCTTCACAGACACAGGAGCCTGACACAGCTGCCCTCAGTTAGGCCCCCAGAGCCCGACATGCTCAGATCTCCCCCGGGGGTGCTTCTGCCCAGGACAGCCTCAGCACCAGCCTGTGTCTGACTTCTCCACTGCTGACCTCGTGCATGGGGTCCTCTCTGCCACAGTGTGAGAAGCCACAAGTCCCTGGCACGCCTGGCACTAGAACCACGCTCTATGACCACACATTCCCCTGGGATCACACCTGGGCCCACTTTGACCTGCATCTCTGTCCAGGCCAGTGGCCAGGGCAGAAGGCCACTAATACCAGGGTGCTGCCCTTTTTTTATATTCTGAGGCAGCGCTGTTTCCAGGATACACATGCCTGGATTCCTTCTTTGTATGTGGAACCATTTCTTGGTGTTCTGTCTTAAAAGCACCCGAGAAGGCTGCCGCAGCCTTTGGCTGCAGGCTCTGATGGGGCTGCTACCACGCCATCCTTAGGCCAGCCTTGGAGGACTAAGCCAGCCCAGAAGCAGAAGGTGGGATGGTTTGAGGGAGGAAGGTGGGGGAAGCATCTCTGTGTTGGCCAGTGACCTGCCTCTGGAGGTGAACGGCTATAACTTGGCCTTGTTACCCCGCGCTCTGAGCAATGGTGCCACTTTCTTTAGCTGTTCTCCCTCTTTCAGCGCTGGACAAACCCCTCCTCATAAAATGCTTCCACCTGGGTATGCTGTCAGCTTATTAAGAAAGGCAAGGTTCTTGGTAGCAAAAGCTTCCTCTGCAGGCAAATTTAAACTTTCCAAGCTCCAAAAGGAGGGGGCAATGACTGTCATCACTGTCCCCAGTGGGGCTCCTCTTGTCAAAAGACACCATCTGCACGTCAAGGGCAGGTCTCAATCTTGCCGTTTTAATAACTTCTACCAGACTGGGTGCTTTGGGCCTGCTGCTTAGTTTGATGAAGCATAAGGGTTGAATCTGGGTCACCGTGTCCCTGGTGTGGTTTTACAGGTACCACAGTGAGAAGCTGGGCTGTAAGGGCTCAGCGATCAGAATGCATGGATGAGAATCGTGCTGGCGGTGTGGCTTTGGGGAGGTCAGTTAACCTCTCCAAACATCATCTCTCGTCTGTAGAATGAGATGCTAGAAGGAGTCCAGAGGAGTATGCCTCCAAAGTGCTTAGCATCCAGTAAAAAGACAGCCATTTTTATTAGCTGGCAACTGGCCGGACCAGAATTGACCTCTGTCTGTGGATGCCATGCTCCGGAGCCCACAATAGTGTCCTCGCCGGGAGCTCAGCGTGACCCGCTGGGTTGGTGGCAGACTCTGCACTGCAGGGACAGCTGTCAGGAGACCCGGACCTGCAGCCACATGCTGGCATTCCTCAGTCCCTGCCATGGGTCCTTGGGCTGAGATCCCTGTCTCGGTTCACAGCCAACAGCCCCCAAACTTCCACCTTGGAGTGCCACAGGACTCCAACAGCCTTGCTTCTCTGGGGGAAATAGAAGGCTTCCACATGCCCTCATGCCTGTCTCCCAGGACCCGTCCAAGGCATGGTATGGCTCACCACCACCCAGAGACAGCTGCCTGGCATCTCCCCCAAGAACTGTGCACAAAGCACACAGCTGTGTGTCTGCATGTGTCCCTAGAGCTAGCATCACAGAGGCCCCGAAGCTGGGTGACTTGAGACAGACCATTGCCCAAAGTCTGAAGGCTCACATCCAAGTGCGGCAGGACGTCAAGGTGTCCTCCAGCTCCGAGATGCGTCTTCCTGCCTCCTGGGACCTCCAGGGTTTCTTGGCCATCACTGCAACCCCTCTGGCACCTCGCTGTCTTTCCAGAACCCACCTCTGATGTGTCCGTCTCTGTGTCCATAAAGCTCCTTTGTACCAGGAAACCAGTCATGCTGGATTAGGATCCACTCCCAGTAACTTCATTTAACCTGATATCCTCTGTAAAAAGCTTATCTCCAAATGAATCGTATTTTGAGATATTTGGGGCTACAATCCCAGCATCTTTTTGGGGGGAGCACAATTCCAATCAGTGCCACCTGTGATGGTTACTTTTTCATGTCAACTTGGCCAAGCAACAGTACCTCAGAACAGAATTAGGTCAAATATTATTCTAGGTGTTTCCATGAAGTTATAAATGAGATTAATCTATAAAGTAGTATATTACCAGTTAAAGGAGATGATTCTCTATAGTCTAGGCAGGGTTTTACGCAACCAGTTGAAGGTCTTAATGGAAAAAAGGGGAGTGTCCCTAGGAAAAGGAATTCTGCCTTTGACCTTGAACTGAAACCCCTGCCTGCATCTCCATCCTGCCAGCCCACCTCACGGATGGCATGCAGTCCACTCTCATATCTTCAGGTTCAGCACTCAGGGATTCAACTGAGTACTGATCCAAAATGTTCAGAAAAGTCATACCTAATGGTGCCACCTATAATTCCAGTTCCTCTAGAGGCTGTGGCTGGAGGATCACAAGTTTAAGGCCAGCCTGGGCAACTTAGCAAGTACCTGCCTCAAATCAATTTTTAAAATACTAGGCAAAAAGGATGTCTGTAATGAACATGTGCAGACTTTTCTTTTCATCATTCCATAAATAATATAGTACAGCATTGGTTTATATAGCATTTACATTGTACTGAGTAGAATGAGCAATTTAGAGATGATTTCAACTATAAAGGAGGATATGTATAGGTTATATAAAAATATTATGTTATCTTATATACAGGTCTTGGGCATCTGCAAGTTCTTACATTCCCTGGGGGTCCTGGATATCAAAGGGTGACTGGTACATTCTATTGGCCTATTTCTCTGGAGATCCCGGAGTAATACAGCTGACAGTGGTCCCTATCATGCCAGCCCCAGGCTCTGGCGACGGTGCTACAGCTGGGCAGGGGTGGCCACACGTCATCTGGGAAGAGGAGGAAACTAGAAGCTGCCTTTGAATATATCTCATGCTCAACACACTCTGCTGACCACTGAACAAACATTTCTGAGACACTGATTTTTAATATCAAAAGAAGTTGGGACAAATCTTGGTGCAAATTGCTTTGAGAGGTGATGGGAAAGAAGTGAGAAGAAATTTCTTAGCTTTGTGCATTTAACACAGTACAGAGGCTGGCGTTTCACAGAAGGGGTTAGAGCAGCATCACACTCTTAAAGCACTGGACGGAATTCTTTGACAAATGGATTTTCTTTTCTTCAGTACCAGGGATCAAAGTCAGCACCTTGGACTTACCAGGCAGATGCTTACACCACTGAGCTATCTCCCTGGCCCTACTAGACAGAATTCTACAGTGCCAATCACCCTGTTCATGTTCCCCTGTCTGACTGCCATGTGACAACCTGCTCCAGCCTTGACTGGTTCAGATCAGAATTATTTGGTCTTGGTTCTAAGGATCAGAGACTTCCACTGGGCTCAACTGGTTGTTTCTGGAGTCACTGAGGTAGCAATTATCACCTAAGATGTAGCAGTGGCTATAGTCCAAGGTGGCGGTGGTGCTGGCTGTTGGCTGGGCATCTTCTGAGGAAAGAGATGTCCTTACCTGGTGGTCTTGTGCTCTAACAAAGCCAGAATAGATGCGGCAGTGCCTCTTAAGTCCTGTGCTTAGAAATTGCCACAACATCGCTTCTGTGATATTCTTGTGGCTAAAGGGGTTGGAAAGCCTTCCCAATTCAGACCAGAGAGGATTGCATTCTACCACTCAGTAGGAGGCAGTGCAGAGTCATAGTGTAGTCCTAACGCGAGGATTAGTGTGGCCAACTGCTCAAACAGGCTACCACATCCACTACCCAGATCACACTAGTGCATGCAGCTGGTGAGTTATGTCTGGCATGAGAAGCGGTGATAAACACCCTGATGCTCAGCTCTGGAATCCGAGGGGCATCTTGGGTGTGCAAGGACACTGCTGTTTATTACGCATTTGATTGAGAACCTGGCGGGGAAGGTGTTTAGATTCTGCCTGATTCAAAGACTAGTCTATAAATTTTTTTTCCTGTGAAATTAGATATTTGACTCATTTCTGTTGCAGCACTGCCAGAGGCATCTGGTAGGGCCTGCTAACTTATGTTCTTAGGTTTTCCTTGGCAGAAATTAATTTTCTTTTCCTAAGAATATTTTTTGGTCCAAAGGCTGAGTCTTTGGGTTAATATTGGGATTTTACAATTCATAAATTTATTTCTTTGGGTTCATTCTTTTGAAATGAGGCTTTTAATAGATTCCAAAGACTTAATAAGAGTGCTGCCTAGTCATATAATGAAGCTACTGTACACATGGTTGACAGGTAGTAATTTATTATTATCTTTGTTTCTGATAAGAGTCACAATGGTCACAGTGAGTGCCTAATAAATATTAGCTATAACAACATAGCAATGGAAGGATGTTTGTTCCTTTGCATCTCAATCAACCATTCATAATGCATTCTTCTATTAATACCGTGTCCATTTTCCATTAGTTTTATCAATTATATGTAGAAGGGAGCTATAGCAGTATGTCTTTGTGTTTTTGTACGTCTTTATTACTGTTAGTTTAGATGCCCTAATTTATCCGACTACTGTGTGTTACCTAGCAGAGCAAGTCACAATATTTTTCTGTCCCTGCAGGAAAAGATTGCAGTGAGTTGATCTTGCTAACAAGGGATAATTATTAGCTTCCTCAAGAGTGTCACCCTCTACACATTGCTAAGCGTTCCAGGGGGATTATTTTTGCGAATTTTGGACAAGATAAGGAAACAGATGGAAATGCCTCGCTTGCATATCCGTCAGCAGAGACGCACTGGTGCTGCTGTGTTGCTGTCTGTAGTTACTCCGAGAGCGCACGCCTCTCTCCTGGCGGATACTCCCAATTCTGAAGCGAGAACTAGGCAAGTCAGAGCATTCGATGATTCTGGCAATCATGAAGTTTGCATTCAAGAGCAACTTCTCTGCAGGGTGATGCTTCTCTGAAAAGTGAGCAGCGAAATGGCAGATTTTAAGCACGGTTCATTGGCATTCAGGGGTTTCCTCCTCAGATGAACAGAGCCATCCTGGCACTCGGACTTGTGCAGATTTTTTTTTTTTTTTTTGAAGGAAAGTGCAGGGGAAGGCAAGGGGATTTAAAGTTCAGCAGAGGATTGTTTCAAGTCAGAGGCTGTCCAGGGGGGCAGTCAGAGAAACTCTGATTGCAGGGCAAAGGGTACCCAGTGAAATGTAAACCTAGGACCCCAGGGTCCATCTTGTACATCGATTGTATTAGACACTTTAATCACCCTCATATATGTCTGTGTGAGAAACACTTAATTATTTTAATATATTCCCAGAGAATTTTCGTATTTAAAAGAGCTTTAGATAACTCACAAGGAGGCAAATATTGATATAATATTAAATTGGAGTTGGAATTCAGATGTTGTTATGAAATATTTATGAAGTATCTAGTTCAATTATTCATCAGTTCGATCTTATCAATCAACAGATAATTATTGAAGGTCTCAGATGTACCTAATGCGTGGTGGGCTGTAAGGATGCCAGAAGGGTTTGCAGCCCCCACAGAGAAAGACAAGCAAGCTGGCACTTTTGGCATGATGGGATGGGAGGTGGGGTTGGCACATAGCCAGTGAGGCAGGGGGCCAGCCCTGGAGGACATGATGTCTCAGGTGAAGTAGGAGGTAGGACCGGAGGCAAGGCTGGGAGGGGATACAGCAGCAGGAGGGAGAAGGCCCAGCTCCGGAGCTTGACGTCACGAGCAGCTGCAGGTTAAAAAGCCTGTTCTGGGACTGTGGGTGCACACCTCCACGCCTTTGTTTGGATCCTAAGATGTAGAGCTTATAGAAGGGGACTCTGGGCTAGCAGGTCCAGAGAGGAGGTGCTTTCGGGTGAAACTTGTCAGGGAGAGAGAGAAACTAGAGCAGGGCAGGCTGGGATGGGGTCTAGCTCGGCCTGGCACGCAGCAGCCACCCTTGGTCCCTCACACTCCCCTTCACCAGGCAGGCGCATCTGTGGGCTGTTCCCAGGGGGACAGCAGCCCTCCTGGGTATTTCCAGATAAGCACTGTTTTGGGTTTTTTTTCCAGGGCAGGTCACAGAAGAAGGGAGTGGCTGCGGGCCGGGCCGTTAGCAGGTGACAAAGTGGAGGATGGGCTCAGGAGCCGCATTGGACTCACGGCCAGCGGCAACTTCTGCAGGGAAAGAAGAGCTGCTCAGGGGGCTCTTGACATCCCTTGCAGGGGGGAGATTGCTTTCTGTTGCTGGAAAAGGGAGAACAAATCAGTCCCTCTAATGGAAAATGCATTAGGCTTCCTAGATGGAGCAGCTAAATCAGAGGCGGGAGCAGCAGCACATTACCAGCGGCTTGGCTGGGGGCAGGACCTACATGGTGTCTCTGTCACCCAGGAAGGAAAGAGGTCCCCGGTGCAGAATGAAGCAGAGGCGAAGGGAGTGGGACTTGAGTCACCGTGAGGTATGTGACAGGCAAGGCAGGGACCGGGCGATGCCAGAATTCTAAAAATAAATAATTCCCTCCTGTTCCCTTCTGAGGCACTCAAGGTAATTTGCAAACATTGCCAGGCAAGTTTTCACCAGGCTGAACTGCAGGCAAAGTTCCCACCGACTGCACCAGCAGCTCTCAGGGGAATGCGCGGCAAGGTGAGACCTCGGTTCTGGGTAATTAAGACTTATGGCACCCTTGTTAGTGAAGAAAGCCCAGCGCACACATCCGAGCCACAGCAGCCTGCAGCCTGCATCCCCCAGGCAGCCCCCAGCTCCCAGCAGCCCCCAACCCCAGCAGCCCACAGCCCCCAGGCAGCCCCCACCCCCAGCAGCCCACAGCCATTAGAAGCCCACTTGAATCATCATTAATTCTACTACCCTGCACTTTCTGAAATCAGAGGGTGACATAACTTTGATTAAGAGGGACAATCAAGTTACAGACAATCAATCCAGTCAGCTGTGTTGGCAGTGCCCTCTGAGTGGTGGTGCTGATGGCCCTGTGCACCACGGGGCAGCAGGGAATAGAACGAGGTCAACTCTGCTGCCGCCGCCTTCTAAGCCTCCTGTGCTCTCCTTAGCTCTCCTTTTCTGCTTTCCTTCCTGTTCCTTTGCTGAGAGCACAGGTGCGCACAGGTGGTCAGTCCTGGCCAAAAGAGGGAAGTGAAGAAGAGGTGTGTGGCCCGCCACCTCAGCAGGCTGCCCTACTGGCAGTAGCAGGTTCTGCAACACATTCCTGGCTTGGGAAGGGCCACATTCTTGTGGAAGAGATGCATCAGGAAAAGGTACTCACTAACAGGACTTAACAGTGTACCTTGGGACCCAGGTGGCATAACTGTGTATCCTGGCCCTCTCTGTGCCTCAGTTTTTCTCATCTGTAAGATGTGGAAAGAACAATATTACCTACCTCATGGCACAACTGTGAGGATAAAATTAATAAGAGCACTTAACACATGGTCATAGCTCAATATATATGAGGAAAGTAACAGACATTTCCAGAGTACCCACAACCTTAAGCATGTTGAATGCTTACTCTCTTCTACTTCGCAAACAGCAAAGAAGATACATAACCATCATTGCCCCCTGCTGTGGATCAGGAGTACCTCTGTTATGACTTAGATCTAAAACGTGCTCCCCGAATCCTGTGTTCAGAAGTGGGAGGTCTTTGGGGGGTGATTGCTTCACAGGAGCTCTGACTGCATCCACAGGGAAATTCATTAGTGGCATCATAGCCTGCTGCCTCTGTGGGAAGGTGATGGAGGACTAAGGCCTGGGGCTGGTCGGAGGAGGTGGGTCAGTAGCAAGAGGACCAGGGGCACTCACTGTTTCTTGCTTTTTTTTTTTTGGCAGAGGCAGTGCCCAGAGCACCTACCACTAAGCATCCCCAGTCCTTTTTATTATTATTATTTTTTACTTTGAGACAGGATCTTGCTAAGTTGCCCAGACAGTACTCAAACTTGTGATCTTCTTACTAAAGCCCCCCCGAGCACTGGGATGATAACCATGCGTCCCCGTGCCTCCTGGGCGCTCTGCCTTGCCCAGCCCCTGGCTCCATGTCCTGGCAGCTCTCCTCTACCACCTGCTTCCACCACGACGCTTTCCCTTCACCACCCTGAGTCAAATCACAGCTTTCTCCCTTTACATTGCTCTTCTCTGGCATTTTGTGACAGCAACAGAAAGCTGATTAATACGCCCTCCAACTCTGGTGCAGGAAGTTAACAGCCATTGTAACAATGAAGCCTCTGACTGAGGAGGAAGTAAGCTGTGAAGGTTCTGGCATTAGGGACAAATCAGTTCCATTATCACAGGGCCAGACTAGTTATCACAGAGGTCAGTTAGTTATAAAAGGAAGGACTTTCTCCCCCACAACCACACACCTGGTGAAGCCCTCCCTAGGTTTGGGCCCCTGATCTCAGGACTTCCCAAGATTCACAGCTGTGAGCCTAATAAACTCCTGTTGTAAAGAACTTTCCCAGTCTGTAGTATTCTGTTACAGCCGCAGAAGACAGATGAAGACATCCCTGTGTTCCCAAAAAAGAAACGGAGGCTTAAAGAAGTTGAGGAACTTATACAAAGCCCAAAGCCAGGAAGTAGTGGAGCTGGGACTTGTGCCCAGAGCCAAGGCACTTACTCATCGTTCTATAATGCTTTTCCTCTCAGAAAATCATTGGGGACCAAACGCTTTAGTTACTCAGAGTAAAGAGCTTCCTGGGAACTGGGGGAGTTGAGGAGGGTTTCTGCCGAGTCTTCCATTTGAGAGTGGGTCCATTCATTTATTTAGCCAGTGTTCATTGAGCACATAACATAATCAGGTGTGGGGCTGGCGAAGTCCTGAGTAGTGCTCACAGCTTCTACACAGAGTGCAAAGGGAAAGAAGAATGAACACCCAAGCCCTAGAGGAGCAGAGGGGGCCTATTCTCCTTAGAGGGTCACACTCAGCAGTTCCTCGAGGAGGAAGCAAGCTGGTCCACAAGGGTGGTGTGTTAGTCCGCCTTGTGCTGCTGTAACAGAGCGCCGAAGCCTGGGAAGTTTGTAAGCAATAGAAGTGTATTTGGCTCATAGTTCTGGAAAGCGACAAGTCCAAGATCCAGGGCTGCATCTGGACAGATCCTTCTTACTGCTTGCTTACGTGGCAGAAGACAGCCTGTGCAAGACAAAGACAGAAGGGAAAGGACCGGACACACGCTCTTACCAGGAGTCCACTCCCGTAGTAATCGCCCTATCGCTGTGATAACATTAGCCCACTCACGGGTGCAGGGCCCTCTGGGCCTAGTCACCTCCTAAAGATTTTGCCTCTCACCGCTGCAGCATCAGGGGTTAAGTTTCCAGTACATGAACTTTGGGAGAAACACAAAAACCACAGCATCCTTCTCTGGCACCTAAAATTTATCGTCTTCTCACATATAAAGCCCTATCTTTCCATTCCAATAATCCTAACATCTCCACTTATTCCTCCACCAACTCAGGTTCAAAGTCCAGAGTCTCATCTGAATCACATATGGGTGAAACTCAGGTATGATTCATCCTGAGACAAATTTTTCTCCCACAGCCTGTGAAATACGTACTTCGCAAATAGACCTGTGCTGTTGGCATAGGAGAGACATTTCTATTCCAGAAGGGAGGACTCAGCAAGAACAGTAGAGTCAGAGGTCTCAATAAAAACAAAAACCTGTGGGGCTGGGGAGATAGCTCAGTAGAATAAGTGCTTGCCTGGTAAGTGCAAGGGTCTGAGTTCAATCCCTGGTTCCGCA
>NDGN011518294.1:1602-16456 GCA_002564285.1 Tympanoctomys barrerae | reverse complement strand
GTACTAATAGTGTTTGGACAGGATATCATGTCTGCATCTTGCACTATGAATAACCACTATAAAGACAACAATATCCAATGTATTAATTATTGAAACTGTCCTACTAATCGATTTTGAAGCTATTTCATTGATATTTATTTCTCAATAAAAATAATAATAAAGTACATGATATACATGTATGAACATACCAAAATGAAGCAGGTTTTTTAGTATAATTAATACACAATTATCAAAAATAAAATCTTCCATCTTTCTCCTCAAAAAAGTAAAGTTAGAAGATCTCCTAAAAACTAGGAGAGAAGAGGAATGGGCGATGCAAGTGGTAAAGCACGTTCTGTGGACGCTTCCCGGCTCCACAGTGACCACGTGGGTAGATGCACGAGGCTCACAGCTCCAGGGGTTCTTAAAGTTTGGATAAAGGTACAGAAGAGCAGGATAGAGTGTCTAGGATGGGAAAAATTCAACCTAAATTTACAGGGATTACAGACTGAGAAGACTATGAGAGCAAGGAATGTGGGCAGATTTGACCAAATTTGGAAGCATATCGTCTCTAAGGGAGCCTCCAGAAAGACGCAGAGCTCTGCGAACATCGAGCTTCATTCCCCCGATATGTGCATCACATATCCACATCTGAGAGACAGAAATGGGTGTTAGTTTTGGTCTCTAAACTTATAAATAGCTATAGCAGCAACAGAAAGCTAATATAATCTTCCAATACTTCAGTGACTGTCTGTCACTGCTTTCTGAAAATTTTATTATTATATTTTTTAAAAATATTTTTTATTTATTTATTTGATGCAATGTCTCACTATGCAGCTCAGACTTATAGTGATCCTCTTGTTCTCAGCCTCCCCAGTACTGTGATTACAGGCCCAGTTTTGGTGGCCAGTATAGAGCACCCATGACATGGGGACAGGATGCCATGGGGTACCAGTGATTAAACCTGGTCCCTTGTGCTTGCTAGACAGGTGGTTAGACTGTGGCGCTATCTCCCCAGCCTTATTATAGATATGTTTGTAGATATGTTTTTTACTACCTCTCCAGTTTAGTAATGTAGGAACACTTTTATGGTGTTGAGCTTATGTTCAAACACAAAGGTAGGGCTGGGGAGATAGCTCAGTAGAATAAGCAGTTACCTGGCAAGCACAAGGGCATGAGTTCAATCCCTGGTACTGAAAAAAAAAAAAAAGAACACAAAGGTGTAGCAATGGAAGAGGGTTAAAATTAAAACAAAAAATGGACTAGTTGCAACATCCAAATAACTTATTACTGCCATCCACAATAGTGATATCTGGCAGCGCATCATGGGTACCCTTGAGTCAAGATGCTATTGTTATGTCCTTCATGAGAATCTCAATGATTTGCTATGGTGTAGCAGGGAAGAGACAAGAGCTGCAGAAGATTGTAGAAACAAAGCACAGGAAATCTTTGCAGTAAATCTTTGTAAATATTTACCAGGAAAACTGGGACAGCACAACCCAGGTTGGAGGCATGAAATAAAGACTGAAGTACAAGGGCAATGAGTGAACTGAACAAGGACTCCGATCCAGGCCCTCTTCTTAGTATGAGAACATCTGTTTTTCAAGAAAACTCACTTGGGTAACAGAAATGATATTTCAAAAGTTTTCACATAGACAAGTGAAGAGTGGCCGCCGTCCCATTTTATTGACATGTTAAGAATGAGATTAAAGACAAATAAACATTGGAAATGTAGCTACAATTACTGCATTCCAAACTTCACCTCATGAAGTTATTATACATATATAATTTTTGATAAATCCTGATTCATTTATAACTTCTTGGTTGTTTTCATTGACCACCAGGGAGGTCTGAAGAGAAATCCTGCACCACAGGCTGTCCTTGACAAACTACTACCCAGTGTGAATCCAGTGAACCTCAACACTGGTCAGCCAGGTGTAGTTGCAGCTGGATTCTGACTCTTAGTTGAGTCCATGTTCAACAGGAGACTGGGGCTAACCTTTGAAAACATTCCATGTTAACTGTATTGATCACCACTACAGATGAATTTCATCACAAAGACAAAAGTTGCAAAAAGCTCGCCCTTACCTAGTAATGCACTGCATGAACAGACTTTATCTGGTTGACACATACTTATTAGTCATGTTGTCTTTCATCAACCACATCTTCGAACCACACCGAGGCAGTAGTAATATCTATTACCTGCAGCAAGGTGCCGTAAATACGTTGATGAACCTATGCCCTTGACAGAAGGTTATGGGTGATTCCGTGTGTCACTCTGGGGAGTCTAGACGTTTAACTAAGCAACTCAGCAGTTCCACATCCTGGGGTGAAAAGGACACTCCCTTACTTCCAGGATGTTCACTGTGTCAACCTGAGAAGATTATAAATTCAACTAAGTGATTCAGCAGAGGCCAGGTAGGATCCTTACTTTTAAACATCCTCAGCTTATGAAAGAGGAGGGTACAGAGATAGCAATATAAAGGAAAAGAAGAAGGAAAACCTTGACTCTGCCTGCTTTTTTTCTCTGCTAAGTTGGGCTATTGCCCCTGTGCCACACCACCCAGCTCTAGAGCCAGCTGATGACAGACTCAAAGCCCTGCAAACTGAGCTAAAAAAATCCTTTCCACCCTGAATTCTGGGCATTTGGTATTTTGACTCAGCAATGACAGAAAAGAACACAAGACACAGACCTAGGGCAAATACATTTTTTCTGATATCAGAGACAGTGACAGCTAAGGCAGAAGTCTTTGCATCTGATTTCTTTTGAATTTAGAAGCTGTATGGGGCTGTCATCAAAACAGAAAGACACACCCTCTTTTGTGACAGATGGTTGGTTTGACTGCGAACTATAGCAATACACACCAGAAACTGAAAAATCAGCAGAAATTTAGAAATTTGCTTTTCATTGCAAGGACTGTGACTCATTAATAAAGCCCACTTAGAGGAATACTACTAATATTTCAAAAATGAAACAAAGTAAATATTAAAATGTGCCATGTAGAATCAAATATTTGCAGGTGAAAACTTTATTACATTGGATTCGTAGGCTTGCTGATCTGCTATGCAGAATATATTCTCAAAAATCATTTTCTGTAAAAATGTCTGAAGCCAGTCCTGAAGGCTAAGATGTGAATCACAGGTAGTTTTATAGATGTAGGACTGTGGTATGCACACGTTGGAATTTCATGTTGTAGTGACAAGCATCTTTTGAGGCTCTACATTACACTGAAAGCACAGTTTTAGGCTAAGCTCGCTCACACAGGCTTGCCCCAAACCTGACTGGGACATTCTCCTACACAGTTCACAGCTCTATCTTCCATACCCAGGTCTTATTCAAATCATAGAGCAAAAGTGATAATAACCCTTAAATTTGTAAAAGAGACGTAGGTACCTTATGGATTTTGCTCATTTGAATGTTACTGACGGCATTTTGTGATCTACAGTAAGAAGCAAAATTGAAAAAGAATCACCCAGAGCATCAATGTAAAACCCTTGTAACAATGCATTAGAAATAATGTTGAAATTCACAGAAGCCCGGGCTTTAGTGTACTGTACAAAAGAAAATTTATTACTGTGAGTAATCCACAGGACAGATTTATTGCCAGAAGAAATGTTGCCCAGTCTAGGATTGCTCCACCACTTTCTGCCTTTGCTAGTCTTAGTACTATTTCCTTGCAACCTCTGTCTTGTGGCTGGTTGAGCATTTGCATTTGTCCAAGCAGTGGAGGGAAGAGTGGCGAGTTTCTACCAGTCATCTTCTGGCTCTCCCACTGCTTCTGTGGGTCCCTATTTTTTATGACTGAACTTATTAACTCTATTATTCAAGGGGAAAACAAGTGTTTCATTTGTTTATCTTGGGAACACTCCATCTTTCTATATTCTGTGAACCTTTCTGCAATTTTTCTTTGTAAGTTTTGCACTAAGTTTACATGAAGTAATAAATTCAATATCCTTCTGTTACAGAATCTGGCACTTTATATGCTTTCTTGAATCAATATATACCTCTCGTAATCAAAGTGCTTTTCACTGGAATAGTCTGAAAAATTTTGCAAGAGGAACTAGTATTCTGATAATATTTTTTCTGAACACTACTTCAAATTTTCAGATATTCTTACTACGTTTCTGATTTTCAAACAACAAAATCTAACTAATTTGAACACTACTTCAAATTTTCAGATATTCTTACTACGTTTCTGATTTTCAAACAACAAAATCTAACTAATTAAATCATAATTAGTTACAATTTGATGAAACAGAAACAGCAGAAATCCATTGGTAAGGAGGACTCAGACGCTTTCTGCCACTTGTACAATGTGCTAAATGGAGTGCTACAGCAGGTATCCATTTGTGATCCAATCAGACTTTTCCTGCACCATGCACTCAAAGCTCTACAAAATCCTTCTCAAGATAATATTTCTGGAAAGTCAGCATAGTATTTGCACAGAGAGAGTAAAGAAGGGTGAATTTCCTAGACTTCTGTCCTACGGTGTCTCAGCCCTGATCTATGAATGGCCTTCTTTGGGTTGGGCTGCTCTAAGCGTACAGCACTCTGGGTGGCATTCACAATGGGACCAATTTTCTTCTTCAAAATCACGCTACAAGCCTACTGCACTGTGACACATGATGACCTTCCATGCTGGTGCTGGGGGACAGCAGCCTCTTCTCAGGGCATTGGTTTCCTCCTGAGTGCCCACCCCTGTTCCGTCATGTGAACCTAATTTTCTCCCCAAATGCACAGTGCGCAATACCCATGACACTGGCTGTTAGGACTTGCTAGGAATTTTGAAAGGACACAGTTGGCTTCATGGGTACCTAACCCTTGGTTCAAGGGAATGTCTGGCTCAGGGGGTTCCTGATCTAGCAGAACTCTGGACACTGCTTTGTGCGTGGTCCCTTAAGCAAGTCCTCTATCAATTCTGGTACATTGAAAACACTCAAAATATTGATTTGTGAGAAATATAAAGCAAATACTGAAATGCATGAAAACCTCTAGCCCGACTTGTGGGTTGCTGTCCAATGTCTGTGCTCTAAGTTCACACAGTGAAGCTCAACTTCCAGGGTGTCTCCGGGCAGGGTGCTTGTTTGCTGGGGGGAATTGGAGCAGGTCTGAAATGCTTTGCCTTCTCCATCTATAAAGCTGTTAAAATATTAATACCTATAAAAGAAAATTATTCTTAGGAGTACACATTTGGGAACAGATGGATTATGAGATTTTAACACACATGCTACATAAACATAGGTGATTTGAAGGTTTATTTTAAAATTCAGTTAGTCTTTAAAGCCATTCTCTGGGCTCATGGACATTAGTGACAAAGTCAACAATCTTTTCGCTAATCCAGAGGCCTATACCTCCCTCACTGGATCTTTCCTACTTAAGTTTATAGAGGTGTTTATCCACTTTCAAGTGGAAACTCAGTAATGTTCCTGTCTCATTCCATTAAATTGTCTGGTGAGAAGTTTCTACTTTCCTTTAGCCTTTTATAGATTGATATTTTAACCAAACAATAAGTTGGAATCTTTTTATACGTTAATTGCTTTTTACATGAACATGTAAATAAATGTTAGTATATAAATAATATATTATAATACTAGTATAAAATATTAGTATTATTTAGTATTAGTATTTATATAGTGTAATAGTATATAAATAAATATAAATAAATATTAATGAATGTTTGTTGAAGTAATTGAAAGAAACACTGAATTTTGAGGGAAAATGAAATGTGGTGGATGACATCATTACATATGACAGTGTAACAGCTGTCTGTGGGGAAATGTTGGGGTGAAGAACCATCATCCCCAAAGAGCCAGCAAGACCTCAGTGGACTAAAGTGCCTGTTTAGGCAGAGTGCAGAGGCCAGGGTTCGCTGTCCAGCGTGCTGTGCCGGCTCCGCCCCCTGGATGTGCCGAGATGGCGATTGAAACTGAGCGCAGGGGCGCGCGTCTGTAATCCCTGTGCTTGGGAGCCTGAAAACAGGAGTATCACTATGCGTCCGATCTATGTAGTGAGACCCTGTAGACTCTGTGCTAAATAAGTTTTAAAAAATAAATAAATAAATAAAATAACCCTCCTTAAAAGTCGATGAGTCGGGACACAAAAGCGTTTTGGGGAAGTCTGATGTGGTTATTGATCTACCTAATTTTACGCTGATTATGGCTATAATGTACACCTAATATATTTACGAAAGACCCCAACGTCTCAATGCCTGGATCCCAAGCCCCCCAAACCTCTTGGTTGCTTTAGATGCTAGTGAGAGGCAGAGTCACTTTCTTTGACGTGATGAGTTACTTCTGTCAGCAGCTGCCGTGTAGGCTGATGTGTTCCAAAATGCTGACGCGAGCAGCGAGGGAGAGAACATAGGAAAAGGGAGGAGCTTGGAGCTCAGGCAACATCAATGTCTGGAAGGTTCAATGTTAGCTGTACTTAAATGTTGGTAATTTTTTAACTTTAGTAAGTTTTAGTAACTTTAAGTAAGAGATAAAAAGTGTCTGTTTCTTTTTTTTTTCTGTGACGTATTAGAAATGGTACGAGCTTCACCCCTTGTAGATTTGGTAACAACTACAAATTAAGAGGTTTGTTTAGGCTGGTGAGATAGCGCAGTGGACAAAGCGCCTGCTTCGGCAAGGGTGGGCACTGGGGTTCGAGCCTGAGTACCGCATGCTGCACCTGCCCCGTCCCCAAGTGCGCTGAGGCAGCCACCAAGATCGGGTGTGGTGGCGCAGGCCTGTGATCCCAGCAATGGGGAGGCTGAAACAGGAGGATTACTATGAGTCTGAGCTGCATAGTGAGACTGTGTACCAAATACATTTAAAAAAAAGTTTTATTTAGATTATGCACTGATAAAATGGAACTATGGAAGTACTGGACAAACGTGAAGGCTAGATGATACATAGAGATAGTGATAAGGACTTTTGAAGCACCAAAATGCAATACTTAATTTTGTTAAATTAAACGTACTATTCACCTGTATGTAAAATACAAATGTGTTTAGTTTATGATATATTTTTGTTTTAGTATATTTAAATATGTGTTTTCTGCAAAATATATTGTATGTACAATTACTACATTATTGACTTCAAGAAGATTTTAAGAAATTCCACCAAACTGTTATCAACACAAGCCTTACCTTTATTCTTTCATTTCCTGACCTCTAAGTTAGATTAAAAAAAGATCCAATTGCATTGTTCTGGAGGACATTCTAGCTCTTGATCTCTGCTGAAGGACGTGCTGACGGCTACCAACAGCCTCGTCTGGATGTCATTAGGCATTTACTCATGGCCTTTCATATTACGGTGTAAGAGTACTGCAGTGAAATTTAAATTGTAAGTTTAATTTTAATGAATAAATTGAAATTTTATTTCTTCTGACTTTGTTCTCCTATATGACTTGGAAATTACTCTTTTGAGATAGCCCAAGTTAAAAGGTTTACTCAGTGTCTCTTCAAACCGCATGGCCATAGGTGAAGTGTGGGGAGGTGCTTTGTTTTAGGAGTAGCTTTTTGCTGCATTTACTAGTACAAAATCTCAGTAGCCTCTAAGCTGCAATTCAACTGTTCAAGTTCTTGTAAACAAATAATTCTGATTATTTTCTAAAGTATGTGAGTTCAATTTGTCTTTTGGCAATGACTACTTTTTTTTTTTTTTTAGTTGTTTTCACTGTGTTTTGTTTTTGTATTTTTTTATGGAAGGGGCTACAGGGTATTCAGGATCTCACTACTAGATCTGACTCATAGTGATCTGCCTGTTTACAGCTTCCCAAGAGCTGGGATTACAGGCGTGCGCCTCCATGCTCAATCTCAATTGCTGTCTCAGTGCACCCCGGTAGTGGGGTCTGCACAGCAGCCCAGAGGATCAAGCCTCCAGCCCCTGAGCCTGCTTACAGGTGCTTTAATCCACTGGATACTTCACCAGTCCCCTCACTGTGTTGTTTGTAAAGATTGGACAAAAAATTAAAAATCTAGAGCTTTTATTATTTCTATATGCAACAAACACAGAAATCAACCAATTAGAAGAAAGGAGTAGGAAAGGAGGCAAATAGGAAATGAAGAAAACATTTCAAAGATAGTATGGTAATGAACTTTGTGAATTAGGCTCTGATCAGTGGGCCCAAAGAGAAGCCTATGGTTAGGAATACGATCAAATCAATTTCTTCAGGCTATTTATGCATTAGATTTTCCTACTTTCCATAATGAATTCTTGTGATGGATACCTCCTCCATCTCCATTGGATTTCTTACTTGTCATCTGACAGACACAGTTCAGGGAATCCTAGCTCATCAGCAGGTGCACAGTTCTGGACTGTGCTAATAGCATTTGTAAAATCAGAGTCCCCTTGTCTAAGAACCAAAACAAAGTATAGGTGGGCATAGGCCTCTAAAAAAAGAACATTAGAAAGGAACAAAAAGTGACAAGCCATCATTTATGTGCTATGTAATTTTGTTGTAGAGATAATACTTTCCTTTCTTTTTGAATTCTCAGAGCATTATGGAAAAACAGCATACACAATACTTGAAGTGAATGGAGCTAATTTGCAGTCTTGACTGTGTCAGACCCATGATAGAAAGTATTCCGTCCAGACAGGAGTGATATTTTAATTCGTGCAGTCTGAGAAACACACCATTCACATAACTTATGTTAATTTTTCTCATGAAAGTGTTGCTATTTAGTTTATAAAAGATCATAATTGATTTTTAAAAAGGAATTAACATTATAAAAATCTTAAGGATTTATTTTTGTGTGAAATCCTTTCCTTATAACTTGCTAGTTGTTTTGATAAACACATTATAGTTGGGTTTGCTGGCATAAGTCTATAATTCCATTAGACTGGAAGGAAGGCAAGAGTTTTGCAAAATTGAGGCCAGCCTGGGCAATTTATGGAGTTAGAAAAACTAACAATAGAATGAAAAGGCACAGGAGGTAGATTCATAGTACAACACCTGTGGATTTGGTCACCAGTGCTCAAAAAAGAAATGGAATTAGAAATAGGCATCATTAAAGTCTCATAGATACTGTAGAATATAATAATTAACTGAAAGTAGCAAAATTAGAACAAAGGGAACATTTTGTTCTCAATAACTCCTTTTCTCTGTCTCATCTGCCCTTTGTCTCCTTTCTCCCAGAAGAACTTTTTGAAACATTGAGAAAGTGAGTGTCATCAGGCACTGGAAAGATGTCTCTACATCAGCCCTGAGATCACCTCAACATACTTCTCAGACTAAGCGTTGGTCCAAATTTTCAGAGAATCTGATCTCTGGTATCTGATGAAATCTGCTTGTAGATTTTAGGTTAAAGTACACCTCGGAATTACTAATATTAGATAAGTGTTTATCACAAAGAACAGTAATTGGTGAAATAACCACCTTCAGAGTAAGCACACAGAAGCACCCTTGGGATAGGCTGGAAGCCACCTTGGAGCTAGCCCCTCATTTTAGGAAGTTCTTGTGCCTGAGTAGCACCACAGAACATACCGTGGAGCTGCACAGTGGCAGAGGATGTGTAGAAATTTTGGATGACAGAGCACAAATATGGACATGAATTCTAGTGTCTTCTCTTAATTGACTAAAAATTAAAATTGACTTGACTGAAATTAAAAATAGACATTTATAAAACTCAACCTATATTATTTCTTTAAATACTTGGCCAAACCTGAGCTTTTGTGATTTTTTTTTTCCTGTAACACTGAAATAAAAAAAATTGTATTTGGACGAATTTTAACATAAAGTTCACATATAGCAAGATAAAAATGAAATTATTCTGATTATTTAAAAATGCTGGTAGTGCCGGCCAAATAGCTCAGTGGATTAAAGCACTTGAAACCAGGTGCAGGAGCTGGGGGTTTGCTCCCCAGGCCTGCTGTGCCAGGCTTGCCCCCTGGGGCGCACTGAGACAGTGATTGAGACTGAGTGTGGTGGTATGCACTTGTAATCCCAGCACTTGCGAGGCTGTAAACAGGAGAATCACTACAAGTCTGATCTAGTAGTGAGACCCTGCACACCCTCTAGACCTTCACCTAAAATACAGAAAAACTAAAAATGCTGCTAATGCTGGAATATCTCACTTTCAAAGTTTTCTTCTAAATCAGTATTGGCCGTGAGAGGTACAAGAAAAGGAAATACAACACATTGAACAACCGGGAGATTTGACTCTCAGGGCTCCCAGATCAAGTGTTGACAAAGATGTAACTGAGAAACAGAAATTCATAGGAAAGAAACTTCTGGGGGTCTGGCCCTAGCTCAGCTCTTTAAGTGGCTGCTTCAACAAAGCAGTCAAGCTCAGGTTGCTCTGGTTCGATCCCCACAACTCAAGCCAGCCAAACCTGCCCTGAAGGCATTCGGAGCAAAAAAAAAAGAAAGAAAGAAAGAAACTTCTACATAAGGGGATAATAAGTAAGTGCAACTAGGTCATTTAAATACAAACACACAAAGTGAATAAAGCAGCAACAAGTTGTAATTCAACTTTTAGAAATGTTATTACAGTTTAAAAGTTATGGCTTTGTTCTAGTATTCTACACTGCCTATAACCATAGATTTATTATTAAAGAACAAAGAAATTGCTGGTTCAAAACACATCTCATTACCCACCTGCTGTTCTTCCCATAACTTTGATCTGCTAATAACAGCACCACCTGCTATATATTTTTTGGATATTAGGAAGGGTAAATTGTTTATCCCTCAGATTTTGTTTTCAATTCAAAATCCACTGCCATTTAATCAATTGAGGGCACATATCCTGATATATGAAAAATGTCTGCTTAGTATTTATTTCGAGACACCAGTATATAATCTGGAATCATTTATAGTCCTGTTGACAATTAGCTATGTGGAAATGAAGTAGACAGATTCAGTTTTTGAAGAGCTTGACTTTTTCTTGCCATTCCTTATGGCTTTATACTTATCAGAAACTTTCTGTTAGTGTGTCAGTAAAATTAAGTTGTGAAATAGTGTCTACATTATAAATTAGATCAAAGCAACACCTCGAATATCACTGTGACGATATGAATAGATATGCCAGGGACCAAGGTGTTGAACAAAAACTAGTCAAGAATTGTGCAGCTGTAAGGTCCAGCGAGATAGCTCAGCAGAATAAGCGCCTATTTGCACAAGCTCAGGGACCGAGATTTGATCCCCCCAGTCACACTGAGCCGGCCATGGAGACAGGGTATAGTGGTACACACCTGTAATCTCAGAGCTAGGGATGCTAAAGACGGGAGGATCACTATGAGTCTGAGTGAGATTCTGTACCGAACAAATACATTAAAAAAAAAATTTTTTTTTGCAGCTTTAGATTAAGCAAGCATTGCATTTAATGAGGCAGAGGATTTTGTGTAATATAATAAACATAAAACCACTTTTATTCTTGCCCCAAATAAATCTGTGCTACAAGCAGGAAGACTTTTTTTTTAAGTTTTTCCTTTCAGGATGTCTATGGTTTTGGCTGAACTCTGGACGTAGAAACTGGCTCAAAAGGGCAGCTTGGGGGTGACTGCCGCCTCTCCCTGTCCTGGGGGTAGAAGGGAGGAGCCCTCATCGAGGCCGCAGCTTCTGCTGCAGGAAAGGTTCTGCTCATTTGAATAATTGTTTTGTTTAAATTTCCAACAGACTTACTGATTTTAATCTTTTTCTTTTGAAACCTTCTAAGAGATGAGTGTTAAACTTTGGTAATGCAGAAATGTACATATTTCCTCACTAGGACTGGTAGACTTGTTCAATGTAAATTTCAATGATTTTTAAATATATTACATGCATGATCATATGAAGACAATGGTACGATTATCGTACATCTTGACTAAATTATCATTTTTTGTTATTAAATGTCTCTATTTTGGATAATAATTTGGTATTTTATAATTCTATATATACATAAACATTTGTAGAATTACTGACTGTATATTCTTTTTTATTTATTTATTTATTTGCCATACTATAGGTGAGCTATCTCCCTGGCCCTCTGCTTGTATTTTTTTAAAATTTTATATGTAACCTACTTTTTAACAAAGTTCATGTAATGCAGTGACAAATGATGCTAAATTTTATAAGTTTATTTTACTTATAGCTGATTATTGAATAACTGATTTTGTTTATACGTAAGTGTTAATGCAGTTTTGGGTGTGTCTTCTCCCAAACTGCTTTATGTAAGTGATTCATTTTTCATCCCTTTCTCTCTCCTTTTTGTGTCTCATCCTATTCAAACATTTTAAAACTTAATTTTATCATTTTTAGAACCTTTTAAACTATACCATGCATTTTTATCTTACCACATCTACTGTGATGGCACTTCACATAAGGTACTTTTTATTGAATTTTTTTTTTTTTTGCGTATGGTACTTAAAACATGCAAACCTTTGTAACTATTTAAAGAGGGAAAGAGGGCTGAAGTAGGAGAGAGGAATCAGAAAATATCAAGATATCTCACATACAGCTACAGATTTCCTGTGATGAATGTGATCATTATGTGACGTAAAATGTATCAATAAACTTAACTGAAAAATGCATGGGTGTTATTGCAATTAAATCCTTCTTTTTATATATTCTATTTTTTGTTTTTAATATTAACTGTTATTAGCACACGTTCGTGCACATCATGATTATGCCTGTCTTGGAAACGTGGTCTATATACATACCAGAACTTTACTATATTTATTTCCATTTCCTAACCTCTCCTCATCTTTCTCTATCCTGATTTTAATTTGCACAAATTTGTGAATTCTATAACCCATTTTTGCTGCTTTTTTCTTTAAACAACTATATGTGGCAGATGCTTCTTAAGTTGAAAAAAATTTTGCATGTCTCTGAAATAATGTACCATTTCCTGCACTCTTCAATCATTTGTGTAGATCTGAGTTACTACTGGTGCAGCTCTTAAATTTTTTTGTAGATGTCACATATTTCCTAATGACAAATATTTTAAATTTTTGCTGCCAAATTATTAATTGGCTTTCATTTTGATAGACTGTTGTTCCTGTTGAAAAGATTTAACTTGATATTACTTTGCAGCATTTGGAGGATGTCACGCCCTTGTGTTACCTACTTATCAAATGAGATTTCTGATAAAAAGTTATTTGCTTTTTTTACTTCAATCAATTTCAGGAAGTTTTGTAAATACTCAGCAATGTAAACTAGCCACATTCTATTTATAGTATTCCTTCTTTAAAGCTTCATTTATCTGTCAGGCCCCCTTTTTTATCTAGTGTGGGTAATTTTATCTAGTGTGGGTAATTTCCTGTCTTCCTTCTTTCCTTGACTTTTTTTTGCTTTTGTTTTTTTTCCCACAACATCTCCAAATTGCCTCCTGGAGTATGTATAACTTTTTCTTGGTCCCAAAACTGAACAAACTGGCCAGCGAGATAGCTCAGCAGCCCAAAGCGCCTGCTTAGGCAAGCTTAAGCAAAGCCCAGTGACCGCGGTTCCATCCCTGGGCACCGCATGCCACACTGGCCCCATCCCTGGGGTGGGCTGAGCTGGCCACAAAAACCAACAAACAAAATATCAAATACATATATTTTGCTTTTTTTTTGTTCATGATTTCCCTAATAATTAAAAATGCATTCACTTTTATTTCCCTAAACCCCTCTTCCACTGTGCTCACTAAAGTGCTATCAATTCCCTTCAACTTTTCAGCTTTTCATTTAAATATATAGTATTTATTTAGCTCTATTGCATTACCTAAGATCTGTTACATTGAAATCAAGCACAATACTCCTTTGATGGTATCTATTGCAGTGTTAAAGCTATGCAGACTGCATGTAGTTGAAAATGTTGAACATTTAAGACTAGAAAATATATATCTTATGTTTTCTTTTATAACTAATATTCACTATATTTTAATTTATTGTGCTCATTTTTAAAATTTTGAATGTATTTATGATGAAGAATTTGAAGGCCTGGCCAGATAGCTCAGTAAACTAAAGTGCCTGCTTAGGCACAGTCCCCAGCATGCTTTGCGGGCCCTGACCCGGGGGCACTGTGAAACAGAGACTGAGATTGGGCATGGTGGTGCATGCCTGAATTCCAGCATTTGGGGGGCTGAAAACAGGAGGATCACTACAAGTCCAATCTGTGTAGTGAGACCCTCTACTACATACATTTCAAAAAAAAAAAAAAAAGAATTTGATATATTTTTATTTATTTATCTACATTTATTTATTTATTTATTTATTATAATTATTTATTTATTTTGCAGAACCGGGGATTGAACTCAAGCTCTTGCACTTTCCGGGCAAGCGCTTAATCTACTGAGCTATCTCCCTGGCCCCTATATTTTTTTAATATTGTTCAAATATTGACAGAAAGTCTTTGATAATTATGTGCCATATATTTGTCTTGAATTTCCCCAGTAACTGTCTTCTAAGTTCATAGATTTTTTACAAGATTTTTTTTTCAGGCTGCGAACCAAAGGAAATATTTTATAAATTTGTGTCATTTCTCTCTGTATAGCTATCTTCTACCTTTCCAAAGTATTCCAGTAATGATCGACCCCTCTTAATATTCTTTGCTCTGTGAGTTTAGCAAAATCTCTACTCTTCTCGAGCTTCATGAGCCTCAGAAATCCAAGTCTCCTTGGGATTTTCTATCACTGCACTTTCTGAGAGACTCTGTTTATGTGCTTATGACTGAAGTACTTTAAATACAGTTTTTTTCTTAAAGAAAATCTATTTTAGTAAGAGTTGCTAATTCATGTATAACAAAATCCTTGCATTGGTAATGCGTTATTTCAATATAATTTAATGTATGCATTCTACACCCATAAAATATAGCCACTCTGGCTTAACTAATAAATGCCATATTTTTCCCTCTCATTTATTTTTATGCTACTGTATTATAGATATAATGATTATATATATATATATATATATATATATATATATATATATATAT
>NDGN011518288.1:0-11057 GCA_002564285.1 Tympanoctomys barrerae | reverse complement strand
CTCCTCTTGCACAGGATGAGGCTGTTTACAAAGTAAGAATCCTGGCTCCCTGCTGAGTCACTTTATTAACTTCTAAACTTCTCAAGTACACCCTTTAACTTTAGGTGGGAAGTATTTTGTCTCATTGATGAGAGAAAAGTGACTAAGACAGGTTTGTTCCGCTAATCTTGAGGGCTAGCAGGGAAGAGAAGTCTGTTTGGCTGAGACCTCAGTAGAGTTTGGCTGACCTGGCTAAGGTGAGGAGACTTTGCCTCTGAGTAGGGAGAATGTCTAACAAGAACCAGAAAACACACATTTAGACTATGGCACCCCGTAAGGCTCAAAGACATCAAGGCAGTGAAAGATTTCACTCAAAGATGTGAAATCTTAGACTTCAGAATACAGGAATTTTAGAGAGCAATAAAATATATTTTGCTTTTATATTTTCCATTTCATGTTATTTATACTATCACCATATATATTTTTTGTATTGAGTTGCAAAAGCTTTGAATTTAGTTTAAATTATGCTAAGAAACCCATGGTCGCTTGCCCCAGGGTTTGGGTAGAAAGGTGGTATTAGGGGTTTTAGAAACCACTTGAGATGAGGCATTTGAAAGATCATCATCCATCCACATACACTTAAGCCATTGAGAAGCTGTTGAAGGAAATGGTAATGGTCATTTCCGGGCCCCAGCCAGGGCCTATGTTACTGCTGGAAGTGTAAGGAGATGAGGACTCTGCTGAGTGCTGCTTAGCTTGCCAGCACTATTTTATTTGTAAAACAAAACAACTAGCCCATAGGATGCTACAGTCTTTTTGTCCCTACAATGACCACAGTAATTCAAGATAAATAGAAACACTTCATTTAACATCTATTAAGTCTAATCCTTACTGTCAGACCATCCCTCACTAATCTGTGATCTCCTCTTAAGTAACTTGGAATGTGCATTTCCTGGTATGAGAAAAAATTTTCCCCCAAAATCATTTTCAAATGAATAAATAAATCAAGATGAGCAAAAGCTATTTAAACGAATTCTGAAGAAGGTTATTTTATGAGTGCTCTATAACTGCAGTGATCTAATTCTCAGTACTAACTGGTTGGCTACACTAATAGTACACTTAATAAGGTAGAAAACCCAGCTCACTGTGAGCATGAATGATGCCATGTAGTGAACAAGCCAGCCGGCCCTATCCATGGCCCAATTTCTCTCTTGTGAAATCTTCCTACTTACGTAAGCTGAGTTCTGGAGGCGTTTAGCCAGCTTCATTCTAGACCTAGAGTCCTCACTTTGTCTCCCTTTGCAAGGATGCTCTTGATTTCAACCAGCTCCTAGAAATGTCAGATGAAAAATGGCACAAGTGTGAATTATGACAATAAAAGTTTATAAGCTACTAAAATAAAGTTATAGTACCTAAGAGCTGAGTCAACTGACAATGTTAAATGGAACATTTTACAACCAGTCCTGGGATAATGATAAAAAAAAAAAAAAATGGCCCACAGAACAAGAAATATCTGACAGGAAACAAGCCCGAGAGCAAGTTCAGGTTACCTGATTTTTGTGAGCTGCCTTCAAGAAGGACAGGAGGCGGTGATGAGCTAATGTTTCCAGAGTGTCCACTCTGTGCCCAGCCCTTAGCCGTCACTTTCTCTCTTACTTCCCATTATAATTTAGTGAGGAGGTGTCAACACCATCATTTCAGAGAGGAGAAACTGAGGCTTAAATAATCCAATTATTTGCTCAGTAACAAAGCTGTTCGATAATGGAAACAAGAGTTGACCTCAAAAGTTTGTCTGCCCCAAAGCCCATGTTCTTTCTCTATCTTTCTATATCAAATTTGTCTCTTTAGCCAGACAGGTAATTTCTATACGGATACTGCAGTTTTTAGGTCTCGTGAAGAATTGCTCTGGCCAAATTGACACTGGTATTTGTCCCATTCTATACCTTCCCTTGACCCTAGAGTTAACCATGTACATTAGACGTACAGAAAATGTTAATTTATAGTTTAATAAAGCAGGAAGAGTTGCATTTAAATGAGACCAGCATTATGCGCTTGCCTTGTTTGTTTTGGTCTTTTTTGATTGCATTGTTTTGGTTGAATTATTTTTTAGGAGAAGTTTATTTTTTGGTTTTGGTGCCAAGGACCGAACCCAAGGCTCCCAACTTGCGAGGCAAGTGATCTACCGCTGAGCCAAATCCCCAGCCCTGAGACCAACATCAGGGAGAAAGTTGAATATTCAAAATGATATTCTTTTTTTAAAAAAAATGATATTTAAGGAAGAATATGGGATGTTATCAGGAATCTTAATAGGTGAAATGTGAATCTCTCATTTTGCTTTTTAAATTACCGCATGCTCAAAATGTTTTTCGTAGACCTTTGAATTTCCACTACCTTTCTCCAATCTTTTCAGCACATCAGCCTCTTGTCCTGTCATCACACATCCTCACAAACCAAACCCCAGAGCTTCTCATTGGGGATAGCCTCAGGATCCCCAAAGACAGACACAAGAACGCTGGCATGCCCAGGGGACTTGGTAGTGTCTCCTCAATTATAGGATTTGCTGTAATTGCACAATCTCTTAGAAATATTGTTTTACCTTTAAAGAACTTACAAAATTTATATTCTTCTCCCCCATCTGACTTTGTTATAATATAAAGAGAGTCTTTTCAATTACCTCTTATGGACCAAAATTCATGCTCCAAGAAGAATTAATGTCATGTTAATTCTTAGGCTTCACATACGCCTTGCAAACTCCTCTCACTCTAGTTGGAGAAACATGGTAATAAAATGGTGTAATCGCACGACATGCAAAGTGCTGATGTGAAATGAAAAGGACAGAAATACGATTGGGATATTAATTCAAGAAAAAAAAAAGAAAATAGGACTATTTGAATAGGCTTAGCAGGATGATTTAATTCTTTCTGAAAATAACTGGGATGTTATCTAACCTTATCTTGACCTCCATCACAATTCCCCACATTCAAGTACAACTACAACCAAATATCTAGTCCCTACACACACTTAGAGCACACAATATCTGGAATACAGAGAGACAGACAGATGGGACAACCTTTAGTGAATCTACTCATCTAAGCCCCAGATGGAAACATCAGGTAATGCCACAAGACAATGAAAACTTCCTTTGTAACAAATGCAAATAAACAAAATGAAGTGGAGTGGAACTTCCAAAATACCTCTCAACTCAGCACCAACTTTTATTGATGGGTTCAAGCCCATAATGGGCACAAGATAATTTTCATATTTGACCCACACTAATGGCCATTGGGAAGTTAAATGACAAAAGAAGAACAGGTTTCCGTGGGAAGTGGCACAACTAAATCGTAGCTGTCAGACTTAGGCGCTTGCTGACTGTCAACCTTGAATAGAGCATTTAATTTAGATCCCCCTTGAAAGTATGTACTGTCAAGGAAGAAGCCAAAAAACATTTTCTGGTTCACAAAGCAACCCACAACCCATTTGGCTAGGATGGCACAGAAAATCAATTCTGCTGGCACATAGAGTGATTACTCCGGCCCCAAACTCATCTTTACAAAGCATTTTAGGAGGTTTTCCCTTAAAGTGGCAAGAAAATGCTAAAACACCAGCATTTGAAAGTTTAAAGATGATTGGTTCGTGTTTTCATATGCATAACATTTTCCAGAAATATTCTACTCACTCAGTACTCCAACTGAATTAAGCTCGCTTCATAAAGACATATTCTTTTCCTTTTAAATATTCTATAATACTAAGTATAGGTAATATACCTTGCAATACTAGACACCACCACTGTTTTTCTAGTATTTTCTAAAACTAAGGGTTGAATATATATAATGAATTATAATTTGTGTAATAATTGGATCATAGTACCTCAAAACCTACTGAACAAAATTTGAGTATGTGCATAGATGTAGGTATAGATATTGATGTGATAAAAGAGAAAATTATGGCAAAGATCCAAAGAAAAAGGAAATACTTAGGAGTCAATTAAATTGTCTTGAATCCTGAATAATTGCATATGAACTCAGTTTGGTATCATAAGGAAATGTGGATCCTTTATCAGAGGATGTTAAGTAGAAGGAATTATTCACCAGGTTAAAAGAAAATATCCATGCCAATCAGAGAGTGAAGCAATTTACCAATAGGAGCAGTGATTTTGTAAGATAATCCTGCATTTATCTAAGTTTTCAAAATAACCTAATAGCTATCATCTACATGTATTATCTCAATTACATTGCAATTAATATGTGAACAGACTATTCGATGATGGAAAATATTTTTCATTCATTGAGTACACATTTACCAAACAGCCCCCAGGTTCCTAGGCACTATTCTAGTACTATGTGTATAAGAATAAATAAAAGAAACAGCTCCTACAAGTTAATAGCATAATCAGAATAACCTTTACACCCCTGCTAATGTTGTTGAACCTCAAAATATTTGAGGGTACTTTATCATTTTACCAGCAATCAGAGAATTAAATGAGTTTTAATAATGAAGTTTCAAATGAGTTTTTGTTTTGTTTTGTTTTTTGCTTTGAATATATTATGGAAGTGAATAAAGCTCTATGAATTGGGAAATGATAAAAATATTCACTGAAACTTATGACTCAGCAGTTGAATAATAATTACATTTCTTCCAAACAGGCAATTGGTTTCCAAACACATTAAACAAAGGCAATTTAGAAAGTTTCTTCTTCCTGCTGGCGTCGTTAACACTGTTGAATGTCCTGGGATTCTGGAGTGTCTCACGGAGGTACGGAACTGTACGATAAGATGCACAATTTCTAAATCCATCAAACAGTGGTCTGAAAACCACCAGTGAGCCAATGAAAACCCCATAGGCCATGACTGGACAAATTACCATATTACAAAAATTTAACAAATTATGTAGAGCAAGAAATTTTATTTTAGTCTTCACTTTTCCATTGATCCTCATAATAAAATAGCGCTTTACTCAATTTGAAACATGTTACAAATTGAGACATTTTTCCATTATTTAGCATCACTTAGAATAAGAAATGACCATATTGATAATAATGAATGCTTTTACCATTAAAAGCAAATATCATTAAACAAATAACTAGGAATCTAATGACTCGAGATTTGGATCTCATTGAGGACTTTAAATCAACATTTAAAGATCAATCAAAGACAGTGTAAAAATCCCTTAGCCAATCACCTGAGACCAGTCGGTGGCTTAATATATATTATCTACCATCCATTCATCATTAGGCCTTATTGAGCTCTCTCCTACTGCCTTCCTTCCTCCCTCCCCCCACCAAGGACATATTCTTAGATGGGTGTATGCTTGGACTAAACTGCCTAACCACTCTGAGGATCTCTTATACACATACTTAAAAAAGTAAACAATAATCCCAACCACTTATAAGTTTGGGAAAGAATTTTGAGCAAGCATTAAGCACAGTGTCTGCTGGAAATCAAACAGATTTTCATTTTCCTCTTTTTGTTTCATTCATGTATGTATTTAGTCATAAATCATCCCATTCATTGTCACTTCTCCCTTGCCAAAATTCTTTTATGCTTCTAACAAATCCCTTCTGCTACACCAGTCATTTGGTAGGTAGTATAATATACCAGAGTTTACTACAAAGGAAATCAGCAAATACTCAGCTACAGCTATGTCACTTTTCTTATGACGCGCATGCTCCAGGATGGGAGACCCTTATACCCTGCGCAAGGCAGATGGGTGACAAATTTCAAAGCCTTAGCACCACCCTAAATTTGTATGTTTCTTACCCTCCAAACTATATGAAAGCAAAATGATCTTCTATTATATATAATTTCCTTAAACGCCAGCCTCATCTTTAGGTTGGAAGGAAATTAGAGAATCAAAGAATCTTGCCGAGTAAGCCAACAAGGATTTCCTCAGCTTTGTAAACAAATCCAGGAATGAAAGATGAAGTGAAGATACAGCTCTATCCACTGACCATTTCCTCACCCAGTGCACCTACACCTGCTATGATGGCTCTTCTTGGCCACCAACTCAACTGACTTAAGGGAGAGCGATGAGATTAGTAAGGCATTGCAGTGTGCAACTGGATGAGTCATGGGGCAGGCCTTTGGGACTCCATTTGGTCCCTGGACCCTTCCTTACCCTCCAGCTTTTCCACTGCTCAGTGCTTCCTGGCTACCACAAATTAGGCAAATTTATTTCCCCCACCAGGACCTTCCACTATGATATTTCTGCCTTTGAAGCAGACAAGCTTGGATTGCAATGATAGGCCAAAATAAGCCTCTCCTCATTTAAGTTGCAGGCATCAAGTATCTTGTCCCTGTGGCAGAAAGGTGACTAATACACCTGTACTATCTCCTAGTTTTGTTTTTTAATCCTCTCCTTCTTCATGATGTAACTTAAAAGGCAGACTCCAGAGTCAGCATAATGGAAGCCAGTTCTACAATGTACTGACTGTATAAACTTCAGCAACTGTTTAACCACACTAAGCCTCGTTCATTCGAGTGGGGAGATGGCTCGGTAGAATAAGAACCTGTCTGGCAAGTGCAAGGGCCTGAGTTCAATCCCTAGTTCCACACACACACACACACAAAAACAAAACAGTAATGGGGCCAGGAGGCTGTTGGGAGGATGATCAAAGTCTCCAACATTATCAATAATAATAATAATAATAATAATAATGGCCCTCGATTTGACCCTTTGCTTCCTTTTTTCTCTTTTTTACAATTCTTCTTCTAAAGTTATGCTGAGGTGTAGCTGAAAGACATTAATTATGGATTAAATTCAAGTATAACTTGCCCTAGAACCAGAATTGGTGAGTTCAGGCATTCAGTCACTCATGCATTCAGCCAACATGCTCAGCAGGATTCCATGCACTGGTGGAACAGAGTTGAACCAAGTAAAATGCCAGGTGACATGGAACTAACACTGATGTTCAAGTTAGAATATTCCACTGTGAGGCTTGCTCTGAGATGGTTGAGCAAGTGAGTCCCTATACATCAGGAAGAGATGCTAGTGTGGAGTCCAGAGAAGAATAAAAATAGAAAAAAGCACCAGAGATTGGAGGAATCAAAGATAAGGGACTAAATAGCCCAGGGGAACCCAAATCCAGGCCATAAGCAGGACCAGTTGGTGTTCTGTTCTTCACCTGTGCTTCCAGTAACTCCTGTCATTTCTGTTACTACTGACCCCGAGCGCCTGTCAGATCGGCTGCAGCATCAGATTCTCAGGTGCCTGAAGCCTGTTGTGATCTGCGTGCAGAAGATGGAGACTCCACTCTCTAGATGAACACAGTAAATGTACAAAGAAATAGGAGAAACCATCTGTATTAGTTACTCTTCTCTCATTGTTGGGACAAATACCAGACGCTCAAAATGAGGGAAGGAAAGGTTTATTTAGCTCACAGTTACGGGAGGCTTCAAGACACTGGAGGAGAGGCTGGGGTGCTGCCGTGTCCAGGATGACCCTCTCCACATCTCTGAGAAAGCACAGGCTGGCCAGTTTAATGGTTCACACCTCTCTGGCCCCGCCCCTCAGGCCCCACCCTGGTCCTCTGGCCCCGCCCTTCAAGCCACTCATTGCTCCTCCAGCCATGTCTGCCCCATCACTTACATGAAGCTTTGGGGAGACAACTAGACACAAACCATAACACCACCCATGTCCCAGAGATGATATTATTGAAATATGTTATTTATAATTTTAAGAATTGATTTCAGTACATGTTGTATCACAATCCAATTTTTGTCAAACCTAAATATTTATTCAGAGCCAGGCCATTGTGACAAATTGTCTAACACAGAGCAGTCCTGCCTTGTGTTTATACCCAATATTTTGAAGAAAGTGATGAAACATCTTCACTAACGTACAGTTAATATCAGTCTGTTTGCACCCAAGGGCACTCAACTATTGAGCTTATGTTAATGTGACACAATTTTAGTGTAATTGTTAGAAACATATTAATCTTCTCAGGGTCACTGGGACACTACCTCAAGTAGAGTTAAAAACTACCTCCGAGTGGCATACCAGACTTACCTCTTGCATTCACAAGCAAAAACCTTTTAGAGCCTTTGACTCAAATGAAGTCCTCCTCAATCAAATTTGAAAGTGCATAGTGGTGAGATGTCATACCCACAACTTTCCAAGTTAGGTGCAAAGGAAATAAGCAAACAAAACGTATTTCCCTTGCTGAAAAGCTTAAGTAAACACACCTACAGCGCTTAATATAAATATGTACCCCACACTGGTTGCAAAAATAAAAAGAAACTAGAGCTCTTTCAGAGGGAAAGGGCAAGAGAAGGTTGTTTTTTACAACACTACCACTGTCCCTCACTGTACTCATTCTTCCAAAGGTATCAGTAATCATCTATGTATAATTTCTAACAATTATTAAAAGCAACTTAAATCAGAGACAAATAGCCAGAGTTATTCAGCCAGTCTTCATTCTCTTCCAGTTATTTTTAGCAAAGAAGGCAAAATTACCTTTCTGAAGCCTTCATGAGCTAAATGTAGAGGGCTGACCCCAGAGATTTACATTTGGTAAGACTATAAAATTGTAGAGCTCATATTCCTTTGTATATTCAATAAATATGTATTGACTATCGGCTGTACACCAGGAACTTGAACAGGCATCACGAACAAAACAGGGAAGGAAGCACTCTAAAATGTCTATCCTCCTGAATCTTATCGAATATGATTAAGAAAATAATGTCTCTTTAGAGCAGTGTATCATAACAGAAAGCAGCCAGGCTTTGGAGCAACCAAGTTCTAGTTCCAAAGCCTGTCTCTATCAACTGCTATTTATAAGAACCTGAAGAAAGTTGTTTGCCTTTTGGGATTTCAGTTTTCTAATCTGTAAAATGGAGATGAATCCATCCCACTCTAACATAGTGCCTGGAACTTAGAGAACACTCCAGAAAGGCAAGTCCTTCTTGCATTGGGAGTGGAAGGTGAACATTTTAGAAATACAGGCATGGCCTCTTTCTCCAACAGTGGTCTCAGCACCGAATTTACAAAAACCCAGTAAATCTGATGAGCCTTTCTGAATCCTGGCAGCTATGACACTGTAAAGCTGAAGGGTTCCATGTCTTTCTCACTGTGGGCATGGAAGAGATTCACTTCAGGCTGTAAGAGAGCACCACCTAAAGGCCCTTTTAAGAGCCTTAGTATGCACGGAAGCTTTTTCATCCTATTTTAAAGACTGTTCTGGTGAGTGGAGCTCTTAAATAATCATCATTGTTGTGCCAGTATCTATGAGCCTATCATAAAGGGCAGACAAGCACAGGAGAAAAGCAAATGATTTATGAAATCATCTACATCTGGTCCTAAGAAAATCTTTCTCTCTTTCTTTCTTTAGATATTGTAGTCTAAATCATTTTAATGCTCAAAACATCAGTGGAAATAATCTTGAAGAAACACTTCTTCTCCATGAAAAGTCTCTGAAAGTTTATGGCAGTATACAGGAAATTTCTTCAAGTATTGATCTTTGGGAGACAGCCTTATGAAACTATATTTGCCTCTACCAGTCTTATGGAGACAGTATTCATTGTTTACTTCAATTTAACATTTTATGTATTTTAGTAGGAATCAATATATAAAAGAGTGACTTTGTGAATATAATCTGTATACTTTATTAACAAAGACAAATTATGACCTTCCCAGTAAGCTATTATGCTTTTGTATTAAGATGCAATGTACTAAATTAATAAAAAAATTTCAGAGTCTAGGCAATTACTGTATAGCCAGAAAAGACAATTCACTATCTGCCAGTAATATTATACAACTTTTTACAATAGCTTAACCATTACATGCAACATATAAGACTTTTTTTTAGAGTTCTGAGCAGTCATTACAGGAAAATGAACAGTATGGTAGTATTCTTTCTTTTGGTAGGCTGACCCTATACTGTATCCTAGGCATTGTGACCGTACCCTCTATATATGTGAGTAAATTATAATAAGCAACTGTGATTCTGCTATATTTGATTTTTTATCTTGGATACTATACTATCAAGATACAACTTTATTTAAAAAATTTTCTCTGAATTCAAAAGTACTATTATTAAAACAGAGATTCTTAAAAACTATCCACGTACTGATGAAATTGAAAAGTCAGTGTCGATGATGGATTTCTTGTGGTTAAAGGAAAGAAGAAAATTATAGCAGGTCAAATGTATACTGAGAAGGGAGTAAGTAACAAAAAAAGAGATGCTTAGAGAGATCTGCTAGCCCACATGACATCGTTTTGTGTCCATGGTTACCAATTTAAATATACTTTGAAAAAATCATGTTCCTTTATAAGCCAAGAAATTTGTAAACTTGTTACTTTAATGAAATAAAACTAACATCCTGTATCTTTGTCACAACATTTATCAAAGTTTGATTGAGGAACAGATGCTTCTGAGGAATACTTTTGCCCCTGTGAGGGTTACTTGAGCCCAAAGCTTTATCCAGGTTGTGACCCAGGAATTGATGATTTTCTCTAGCCAGTCCTGCTGATGTTCCCTAAATTTGAGAGTGAGTGCTTTCTTGAACAGTTCATGCTGGAGATAGAAAGGTTTATCACCCAATTGCAACTACCTGCGCAGTTCAGCACCTTCCTGTATATGCATAAAATAGCTGAGATCTGTAAAATAAAAGATTTATTCAACTTGATTAGGTATGTGTCAGCCTGCTTAGGGGGCCCAAGGGAGATTTTCTCGGGTGAGTTCCTAAGATTAAAGAACACTTGTGTGCAAGACATCAGCAACACAGCAGGCAGCGAGGAGCAGAGCAGAGAGCTAGAGCAAGAGCAAGTGCTGCCAGCATCTTTATTGTATAATTCTTACACAAGTTGTCAGCTCGTGTTTACATTCTTACATAGTACTGCAACCAGCACATGCGTGTTTACCTGTGTCAAGTCATGGATGCGTAACGGTGTCCCACTGTGTGCCTGTGCTAAGGTGTCCTTTCATGGCCCTGAGCTCTGAAGCAGTCTGAGCAGTTTTCCACAATATGACATGCATTTTTTTGCCTTTTCTTATTGTTTATTTTTTAAAATTTTGACATGTTATTTTTATTTTAAAGAAAGAAAAAAAATAAAAACAGTGGTACAAAATCTCAAAACAAGAT
>NDGN011518286.1:1611-15044 GCA_002564285.1 Tympanoctomys barrerae | reverse complement strand
CTGAGGTACAGGATCTCAGGATAAATCCTGAGGGGATTTCACTGACCTTATCTGACCCAAAAGTCTTCTTTAGATACTATAGGGCATGTGAAAGAGAAAAAAATAGGACAGTATCCTGGAACATTCAAAATGGTATAGCTAAAGAATAGGATAAAATTTTTAGGAACAAAATTCAGCCAGTTTTATGAAGCAAACAAATAGAACAAATTGTCAGAAAGACAAGCAATATTTTAAGAAAGAGAATCTTACAATATATACCAGTTTAGAGAATTGTTTCTGATGTCGTTAAAAGGAGTTATTTTTTGAAGTAAAAAGAGAAAAAACCTCATCAGAATACTGACTAGAAAGAGATGGAGTTGTAAGTAACTTTCAAACTATTTATGAATTTAATATGATACAATTAAAATTTTAACAGTTTTCTTCAAGATAATTAAGATCTCATTTTAAAATTCATAGAAATGCAAATGGTGATAAAATGATACTTTTTGACAAAGAATCAGGTAGGGTGATATATATTACCAAATAGCTGCATAGACTTCTGTTAGTTTGGTACTATTTAGTCAGTAAGTTATTGGTTCAAACAGTCCCAAAACACATTGCACGTTAATCAATATTTGATATGACAGAAGTAGCATTAGGAATCGGGAAAGGATGTTATCCACAAATTTAGAAACTAGTTCAATATTCACTCAAGAAATAATAAAATTGGAACATTCATATCAGAAACAATGTCAAGTATACTCAGAATCTAGATGAGAAAAGTAAAAATAAAGATTCCAGAAGATAATAAGAAAATATCAGCCTGCTATGGTGTCCCCCTCTGGCATTCCTAGCACTTTAGGAGGTTGAGGCAGGAAAACGGCAAGTTTGAGTGTAGCCTGGACAGTTCTGCAATTTAACGAGTTCCTCAAATTAAAAATAAAACACCTGGGAATGTAGTACACCGAGAAGGTCCTGGGTTCAATCCTCAAGCATAAAACTAAAACAAATCACAACCTTAGGATTATGAAGCATTTCTTTTGATAGAGGAAAGCAACACCACCAGGGGCGAGAAGAGAGAAGAGGCAAAAGAAGGAAACCACAGAAGGAGAAGTACCTCTTGAAAGGAAAAAAGATGAATGAAATGAATTTTGGGATTTTTTTTTTTTTGTAGTAATTAGGACAGGTGTTACAGGGTGTATAGGGTCTCACTGTGCAAATCAGACTCCTAGTGATTTTCCTTTTTACAGCCTCCCAAATGCTGGGATTACAGGTGCGCACCTCTATGCCCAGTCTCAGCATCTCAGCGCGCCCCGGGGGAGGGGCCAGCACGGCAGCCTCAGGGATCGAAGTCCGGGCCCCTGCATCTGTCCAAGAAGGTGCTTTAATCCGCTGAGCTATTTGGCCTGCCCTGGAAAACATCATCTTTTAAAAAGTAACTACTTTTATTCCTAATGGCATCTTGCTAAAAAGAGTGTAAGAATGATGGTGCCGCTATAAGGTTTCATATACTTGCTTCCCGCTAATTCCTGGAGCCTGGTAAATATTAACTTAGGGGAGTCAGTGTCTTCTCAGCCATGACATAGACATGCTCGTTTTGCTTCTCAAAGCTAGCTACAGTTGTTGGCACATATGTTTTTGTAGAAGAAAGGAAATCAGAAGGGAAGGCATATGAGTAGGAAGGCAGATTAGAGTCACAAGCAAGGCCTAGGAATGCTGGCACAGGCTGGCAGGGGAAACAGGGGAAAGAGGATTTTCTCCTAGAAGCTCCGCTGCTCTGCCATATCTTACCTGAAGTCTAATGAATCAATTTAGGATAGCAGTGCTCTGGCAATTTAACAGAATAAATTTGCATTATTTTAAAGTATAATCTTATGGAGATATACAGAAATAATAAGGCAAAATGTCTAGGCTACATTTTTGAGAAAGTAACTTTTTGGGGCGAGAGAGTGCAATCGAGGCTGGCCTTGCACTCCTTTGCATTTTGTAACCCAGGCTAGCCTTGGACTCACAGTAACCCTCCTGCTCAGCTCCAGAGTACTACAACGCCCAGTGTGCACCATGGTGCCTGGTGAGCCAATAAGCTTATAACACACATACAGTAAGTGCCTAGAAAATGCATGAAAGACATGCTAATAGATGTTATGCATCCATGTTGAGATTATTGGTAGTTTGGGTTTTGTTTAAACGTTGTTGAATCTTTAAATGACTGCTTCTTTTCTCTGATATTGATAATGTTACTCTTTAAGAAAAATAGTTTTTGTTCCTTTTCCCAGATTACCAAATAGTCCTATACAAATATTCCTATACTTATCCAAATGGGCTGACGTGACACATAACTTTCTGAACCTGCAGGTATTGGGCCCTAGTGAAATGGCACATCTGTCATTGTGTAGTTTTTCAGGAATACCATTATCAAGGGTTTGAGAATGACAAAAACATTTCATTCTTCCTACAGTATCAATGAGAAGTTATATTTGGCAGCTAATATTGTAAGTCATCACTCAGTGACTTCAAAGTTACATAAATTTACATCCTCCACTATAAAATTAATCTGAATGTTGGACATTGATAGCTGGTATACGCACTATAAAAGTCACCATGGATAAAGATATCTTATGCCTTTCATAGCTTATAATTTCCTTCTTGAGTGCAATATATTATGAGAAGGCATCATCAGGATCAGTATTTCAAAATGTTAAAGGAGTGCCGGAGAGATAGCTCAGAGGTGCCTGCCTGGCAAGCACAAGGTCATGAGTTTGATCCTTAGTACCAAACAATAAAAGAAAAAAATAATAATAATGATATAAAAGAGTTAAAGAAAAGGAGGGAGATATTATTTGAGAAGCTTGATCTACTTGCATTTGTTTGTGTCTCCTTGGCCATGGCAATCTGCAATGAGACAGTGAAATGTAGTCTTCTGGTTGGAAAATTTATCACTAATGCACAAAAAGAACAGATGCTCAGCTGACCATCAGTACGGTCTCTCAGAAACTGTACTCTCTCTAGGAAAGTAACTCTCTCTACTAAAGATAGCAGTGTGAATTACTCAGATCAAGATTCAGGAGAAATTACTGTCATATTTGTTCCCTGTTGCATCGCTCTAGGAGGAACAACTACATTGCCTTGCTTTGTGATTGCTTTGCTTAAATCTAAAGGCAGACACAATCTATATTCCTCTTGTTTGTTCACTATTAACTGTATATTTTATGTTTTTCAGTGCTTCGCTCAAAAAATATTCAAATTCTTTGACATTTATAGATTAAATGAGTAGTTAACTTTTATCATGGTTTTTCAACTTAATACTTATCTTTATCATGAAAGTAAACACACATTGGAAAAATTTCTGCAGAACGCTGGATATTTCTTTCCCCTTAATAGGGTGAGAAATTATTTTTCCATATATCAACTTCTAGGAATGCATATTTGTTATGTGACTAGTGTATTCGGTCAAGCACATACCTAACTGAATTGTTAACAATCAAGTCAGGAAGTCAAAACAAAGTCTCGATATGTATGCATTAAAGAAACAAGAAAAAAATTGCAAGTCTTCAACTTGTACAGTATATAAACTGACAGTTAATATTTAATGGTTTCAATTCTACTGAAATATGCATAGCAAATCAATCACATATAAATATTAAGTAAACATGCCAGGAAATATTTTCATCTAAATATAATTGTAAGTTTTCAAATCAAAGAACAACTCAATAGAAGAATTGAAACATAATACAAATAAGAAAGTAAATATAATAAATACAATTCAGTAGTAAAAACAGATGCTCATTTTATCATTTTAGTATATAAGGTATATTTATTTTACACTTTGTATTATACTGTCTCAGTCACATCCAATATGTTCCTGAAGTTAAATCTAATTTTGCTTCTTTCTAAATGCCTTTTAAATTGACTTTTATAGCACATAATACACAATCTGGATTAAGTAGTAATCAACTGAATACACAGACCTGCTGGATTGTTTCAAAACTATAAACTTCTTGAAATACTTATGACATTGAAGTTTTCTGCTTATATTTCTTTCGTATGTGTATTAGGTAAATGTTTATAGATATGCAAAACTGATACTTAGCTCTCAGCTTTCCATATGAACAAATAGCTTTTTCTGTATTTCTAAATTGTTGTATTCTCAACATGCTACCTGATTAATAAATATTCGCTGATATTGTTACTATTTATATGTCCTTTGTTACCCCATCCCTGGAAGCATCTCTACCCAGCTTTCTCCTCAACTCTCTCATCTTCTTTTTACTGGGCCTTTAAAAGCTCTTGTTTTTTTAAAGGGATATATATAATGGTATATAATATTATACCAATATATTAGTATGTAAAATTGTATAATTATAGTTATTTATGTTTCACTCTTTACCTTGTCCTTTAATGATACCCTTACTATGTTATCATTTATTTTTCTTTTAGGTTAGCTCCCTTTATAACATTTTAAAGAACTATTTGCCTGTCCTTGTATTGCAGACATGATTTCATACACAAGTCTAAGTGTAAGATAGTTCCTGCAATGTTGTTGTGTGCAGTCAAGAGAAAAGTTCAATTGCGGAACTCCACTTAGAAACCACATGCAGATCACAGATACAGGAACAGTGTAAGGCTTTTATGGTGCCATATAAGCCACCTATATTCACGAGGCTGTGATTATGACAATTTATGGTTTTCGGATATAAAACTGAGGTAAGTAATAATCAGCAAACCATTTATCCGACACCAACTATACGCCTGTCACTGTGAAATACCTTATATTCACTGTCCCACATAACCTCAGCAAGATTAGTACCATAAGCTACCATTTCCAATTAAAGAAACTATAAAAAGTACAGCTTTTCAGTCCAAGATTTTGTAGATTTTCAGTCTTATTCCAGCACTGGAGTCTTTAACCAAAGTGATAAACTACTTGTGAGCATGAACCACTTAAGGAAATGAGACACATACGTAGAAGGCTGCATTTAAGCAACGCTACTTGGGCTATTATTTTGTATAGACACATCATTGTAACTACACCAGACAACATTATATGCAATAGACTAAATAAAAGGGGTTTTGATGTGTTTATTTTAGAAAAATTAGTTGCATAATGCATCCCATTTTTTTTTAGTTGCCTGGACACTGACAGTTTAGAATTATGTAAAATGCTCTAAATTTAACTGGAAAAAATAATTTTTGAAATGAAGTAAAAATTTATTGTAGTGGAATCACAAGTCAAATCAATAAAACTCATTTGGGAGCTTACTTAAAACATATTAAATATCATTTATTGATTTTTAACAAACAACTTTTATCATAATGGGAAGCCATAAAATAATTGCATCATTGTCCTTACTGCATAAAATCAAAGGGAATAATTCATATTTTGTACCTTTGTATTACTCTGATCGCGTACCAGAGACTCTGATAAAACTATTTATGGGTTGAATAATATAATGTGCCTATTTCATATAATCATATCTTTAACAATACTATTCAGTAATACATACATATTTAAACATTAATACTCATAATATTTTTGTTCTTATTTTAACAATGTCTAGGAATGTCTACGTCAAAAATATATATTTTTATTATCTAGATATTTTATTTTTTATCCTTTCTAATAGTATAAGTTATTTTTAATGGCAAATACTTGGGCCTTATTTAAAGGTGACTCAGATGGGTGAGGTAGCAAATACTAGAAACATAAAATTATGCAAGAGAAACTTATAGTTGATAGAGATGCCAAATGTACTGCAAAATGAGATAAGCTGCCCTGCCTCTGAGATTGCAAGATGGCATAGCTGATGGTATGAAGGTGATGCCGAAGGAGAAGAAGTTCGGAGGGAGGCAGCAGATTGGGAAACCAAGTTGATAATTATTATTCAAGTTTGACTTTAACACAGTGAAAAATAGCTGGTTAGTAAGTACTGTGAAGGCCAAAGATGTTTCTTCTGTAACTTAGATAACTTTTAGGTGCCAAAGATATGAAGTAAGAGTATTGCAACCAGTCCTTCCACTCATCCAGTAACTTGCTTACATACACGTACTTAACTCCCCAAAGATCTTAACAGCTCAGGGCTCATTATTCTTAACTTTTCAGTGCCTTTAACCCTACGGACTTTGCCTTATCTAAAAGTATTAGTGCACGTTTTCCTCTTCCCAAAATGGAAAATCCCCTGTCTTTCCTTCCTATTTTCTACCTGTAGCCACTTGAACAAAGACTCCAAGATACAGGCTCTCTGTACCTATCGAAGTTTCAGTTCTGTCTATGCATTGCCCAACACATGCCCTTAGCTATGTTAAATTCCTCCTCAGTTGTCACATCCTACCCCACATACACACTGGTATATGGGCTCTGTATAATAATATGTGTGGTTTTCATTAGTAAGTTTCTTAAAGGAAGGTTGAGTAGGAACTGAAAAAAGCATTGCTTTGTCAACAATATACTTTTGAAATATAAATTACATCTATCTTTAGTGTTATAGATACTTATCAGAAAAAAGACTCTAAATAAAACCTAGTTGATGAAAACAATCTAGTCTTATTCACTATTACTTCTTCATTGTCTTAAATAAAATGTCAGCCAGAATCACATTGTATTTGTACCTGAGTAAACTTCCACACATTTTAAACCTTTAATACTTTTCTCTATGTCTTTCACATTTTCTTTTCCTTCTTATTACATATGTATGAATATATCTTAAATAATCTACCCAGATTTTAGTGAGAAAATATTAACCAAAATTGATGAAATCAACTGAGCTTAAAGTGTTGAAAATACATGTTTTAGATACATTTTATCCTAAAGTTAATTGTATTTTCATTTATTGTGCAAAACCCCATAAAAACAGAAAAATATAGCAAGAAAATAAACTTGTTTTACTTAGAGAATTCTCACTTATCTCTGTCAAAAATCATTTAAGAAAGGTTGTATGAGGTGTTGGGAAATATTTTGACCCTCTATATGCCAAAGCTGTACAACCCAGCTATGATTTAAAAAAAAACAGGCATACTATTACCATATTGTGTTATAAATCTCAAACTAATTCAGGATGAATCTGAATTGAAAATGTGATTCTCATAGATTAACATTTCTAAGGTTATTAAATGATGATTTTTTTGTCATATAGATATTTATTTCCAAAGTATTTGTGTTTCTTACATTCAACTTTTTTCATGGAACATTAGAATTTCTATATTTTCCAGATATATAAAAATTATCAGCCAGACACCATTTATATAAGCTGGTAAAAGCTAATATTATTATTCAAACTTTAAATATTAGTAAAATTTATTAATGTGCAACTTTATTATCAAAAGGAAAAATGTGGAAAAGCCTGTATGTTTTGATGAGTCAAGTTTTTAAGAGGGAAAATTAATATTTAAATTTTGATAGCTAATTTTCAAAAACAATCATGCATTGCATGACCACCAATATCTGATTAAATTAATAGTTAAGAGATCAATGATCCCAGATATGTTCTTTTGATTTATTTTATTGTTTAGGCAATAATATAATATCAAAGTATATTATGGATACTGAATTTAGGTAATTAGTTATGTTTATAATATTGAAATTATTTCAATATATTTAAACAATAGTTTCTCATTTATCACCAGGGTATGTTTTGTTGTAGAGATAGAGATAGTTCCAAAACATGCAACTATGTATTTTCCTTATAAACATAGCTATGATAAAGACAAACTCATAATTTAAGGGCAAGGAGCTGTAAATAAAAATGATGATAAAATAGAACAATTGTGACAATACACTATCACACAAGTTACATGAATGTCTTTCTTTTTTCAAATTTGCTTTATTTCCAACATTTTCTGAGGTTACGTTAATTTGTAATTTTAATTTCAAAGAGCCTACTTCTACTATGGGAAGGCAAAACTGATTTTTATCTTTAATATCAGCTTTGCGTAGCTCTTTATTTTATTTTGTGGTAAAAAGATGAAACAACATTTCATAACAAAATAATAGGAGAAGAACAACAGTTAATATATGACATGTTATCTTTACATAGTTGTTCAGAGTAGGCATGACATTTCTCCAATCAATGTTAGCACTAAACTTCCTTTTCAATGAGCTGAGAAATACTAATAACACAGCTAGCCTGCATTTTTCTCCAATTATTTATCAGCATGCAAAACACAGCCCCATAGTGGGGGAGCATTTATATGTAAAAACAAAACAAAACAAAACAAAAACCAACCTTTAAATTAAAAAGAAAAAAGCTTCTGCACCATACATAACCCCCATTCTTAGGCTGCTTTTATTACGTGCCACATAATTTTGCCTTTTTATTTTCCTTATATATCATTTATATGATTCATGTTTTGGTACAATGCACCATACTATTCCAGAATGTACTGTTCTGTGAGGAGACTGAAAAGACTTTTTTTTTTTTTTTCATTTCTTCACATCCAGGCCAGAGTTGTAATTTAAGAAAGATTTACACCCAGGAAGGCCCCCCAGATGTAGGCCTAACACAGTGGAGATCACGCCTCCCTTCCCGATCCCCTAAGGGTTAGGATTATACTGCGTTCTCTACTAGTTTATCCTTCTTCTCTGTAAAGGATAAAATTTGCTCTGAGCACAGAGGCTCCTTATCGTATCCAAGACAGGAGGAACCCTACTTTTCGGACTGTGGCCTAAGTGTACTACATTTCCTCACAACAGCTTGCTTTATGTAGTGCACATGAAATTTGGTTACTCTGCTTTTGGCTCCAGGTAACTCAAACTGTAGAAAGTGAAACTGAGGTTGCGAGACCAGCGGAGGGTGACTAATTAGTGTCTATTTTTTCCACACTTAGTGATAAATATAGACTACTCTAATGAATAGATATTTGAAAGGAAACTATAGCAGGAGTGTTTATACCAAGTGAGATGTTAAGTGAACAAATACTTTTTTTTTTTTTTTATAATTTCAGGGAAGGGTCTACAGTGTGTTCAGGGTCTCACTACTAGATCAGACTTGTAGTGATCCGCCTGTTTACAGCCTCCCAAGAGCTGGGATTATAGTTGCGCACCACCGTGCCCCATCTCAATTGCCATCTCAGCGCACCGCAGAGGCTGGGCCAACACAGCAGGCCTGGGGATGGAACCCAGGTCCCCGAGTCTGCTTGCAGGCACTTTAATCTGCTGAACTATTTGGCCGACTCCAGAAATCTTTATTTTTGCCACCTACATTTCATATATTCTGTGGTTTCTCGTCTTAATGGTTACATTCATATATACATTTGCCCAGATACTCTCAAATTCATGCTATGTTATTAAGAAACTCCTAACAGAAATACTCTTCAAAATGTCAAAGGATAATGTAAGTATAACAGATATATAGATATAGATATAGATATAGATATATAGATATCTCCAGTCTGTCTCCAGGTCAACATGCTAATATTACTGAAACCAGTCTGTCTGAAAACAATTTGTTTCTCTTAGAGGGTTATACAAATATCAGCTGTGTTGGTATCATGTTTACCAGCAAACAAAATAATTTGGGGGCTAAAGTAGATTCATTTTTATAGTGAATTCTATCATGAGTCTTAAATGAGATTCAACAAGCAAACAGATGGTTTTACAGGTGGCCATGTCTTTATAACTAAAACTATTTTAAAAAGGAGCATGTGTTATTGTCTTGAAGAAACAGTGGGCAGTTCAGATGTTCTAAGACTCCTCCAGTCCACTTAGCTGACATCTTCTGCCAACCATTTGGTTCTGATTATATCTCCAATATTCCCAATATGTCACGTTCTCTGAACAGTCCCTGTCTGCACCCCCTTAACAGATGTACATGACACGCACAGAAATGTGAGGGATTGTCAGCTTGGAAAAATGAAGTATTGCATTATTCACATATGAAAAAGAAAAGAAACGCTTCAAGGAAAAATGGATTTCAATTAGAAATCTCATCGTCATCATAGAAGTAGAATAAAATAAATTATTTAATATTTTCTTTCTCAGTTAATTGAATTGATCTATTCTCTCCCTTCTTAAGAAAATCACAAAATGGTCAGAATTTCAGCAGTATATCACCTTTTAATATTAATTCATGTTTTTTTCATAGAATTCAGTAACATATTAGATTTTGGAAAATTTTTCATTAGAATGAGAGCATCTTCATTCCTCCCATTGTAGAAAGTGTCTGAACCATGAGCCTCTGCAAAAGTTTTAACATTTTTTAAATACAAAGTCACAAATCCTGTCAATTACCCTGGTAACATTATCTATCTCATTCAGCAGAACAGCTGGAAAGATAGCTGAGGCTTGATCCATCACTATGCTTGAAGAAGGGTTTTAACAAAAATGGTGATTCCAGCCCTTCTATAGTCCAAAAGCTTCTATTTTAGTGACCATAAAGAGGTTAAAACACCTTTTTGGTGAAACCTCTTGAGGTTAGAAGTATTAGCTACTGAGCCTATAACCTGAGTAAGTATAATAGTTGCATGATTCTCTCTTAACCCAAAAAGAATGGCACAAATACCACCTAGATTCTATAATTGTATCAGCAATGGCACAAACCATTAACCTGATGTTAGTTGTAATTAGAAAAGAAAATACTCACATCATAAGCCGATAAATTGAATTCTTACTATGCGTTCCCATCTTTTCTCAGATTTCTTGTTTTGTTTATCAGCTTTGACTGCACTGTCGCAATAGTGAATTGTCCATTCATTAAAGATTCAAGAGGGTACATGAACAAAAATGTTTAATGATTACAATTTAATGTGTTATAAAGGCCAAATAAGTTTTAAATGTCATGATTTCAGTTAAATTTCTGATTTCATTTTTGATGAACTATTGATATATTCTTTCAGTCATGTTACTGAAAATAAATTGACACATTTATATGTATAAGCTTATGTAAATTATATCACAATATTTAAATATACTTGAAGTGCATTGATTTATTTTATGAAAATTAATTGATTATGGATGGTGTAATTCATAGCACCCATTGTTGGAATGCATTTCATATATGGCAGTGTAAATAAGTCATTTATTTGGTTTAAATTCCATGCAACATAAATAGATATTTCTTAGTTATTGAATTTGAATGAAATAATGTGTCCTTATTATATATTTTGCATAAAACTTTTAATCAATTGAAAATTCAGTTGATCCTTATATGAAAATTCAGGCTTGCTTGGATTATTTTCACCTTTTCTGAACCATGTGCTCTTTCCTAACATCACACCTGCACACAACATTTGCAAGTTTTTTAAATGTAGGCTCAAAAACATTTTAAGTATTATTTTCAAAATGATGCTTTTGAATGACTGGGATTTTAATGTTCTCTCAATGTTGTAAATATAAAAATAGTAAGCGACAATCACTAGGAAACAATCTGTACTGGTATCGTCATGTGAAGATATTTATTTACAAAATATTGACATTTATAATGAGAATAAAGCACTTTGACAGCCATGCTTGGTTGAATACAAGAGATAAATGACAAGAAAAATGAAGTCAGAAAACTAATACAATGACAAATGAAATAGGCAATTAAAGGTAAGACTATTTTTAATACAAACAGACTGTTGTGTACTGCTGGGTTTTTTAAAACAACTTTCAGGGAGTTCATTATGAGTTTCCTGTGAAAAGCAGATTGAAGACATGATATAAAACTTCCATAATTTCTATATAATATTTCTAATGAGTTCTTGTCTCATATTTTATTTAAAATTACAAACTCTCCTGTAACACAAATTTGTACACATCTTCTTTAGTGTGTTTTTTTCCACAGCAATTATCATATGAAACAGTATGTGTATCTATCAATTGTTTAATATATTAAGTTTATGTTAATACCTGCTTCTTTCTCATTAGAACCTTTTTGGCTTATGGGTTGTACTGACTAATTTAAGAAAATGATATATAGTCTAATAACTATAGTAATTTTCATACTATTTGTTTAGGTGATTGTATTTTTTCACTAAATAAAAAACAATTAGAATTCACTAAATAAAAAACAATTAGCTTCAATTAGAAAGACAATTTTGTCTTTACTTTTCCCTACTCTTACCATTGTATAAATACTTCAAGTACACAGGGAAACATAAATAATATTAATTGCATAAGCATGATCTCATCATAATCAATGGTAGAATGTTAAATTTTGTATTATAAACTACTGTGCAATGCTACCTTTAAGATCTAGGCATATGTATTTGGAAACGTGTGACAGAATATCAGCATTTATAATCAGAAGAATGTTTAATTGGCAGCATATACTTGCAGTATATGGTGTATAACATACACTTACAGTATATACAGTGTAACAAAAATATAGTTGACCTCTGAAATTCATGGGATTACTCTCCTAGAGCTCTGTAATCTGTGGAAAATCACAAATTATTCTTTTGGTGACACAAGAGAATCAGCAAATATGAAAATAAGTGACTGACATGGTCAGATTAGCGCCTACATTTATCGTTTAAACCCTAAATGTGCTATGTGTCCCTCAGTTATGTAATTTAATTACATAAAATACTGCTTTCATAAAGCCTCAGAAAGTCCAGGGCGTTTTGGCATCATCTTAGGGATCTCAGGGCTCAAGCAAAAGAAAATCAAGCAGCGAGCTGTTATGCTGTGGGAATGCAGTGCATCTGCCAGAGATGGACCCCAGGGCAGCAGCCCAACTGCTGCAAGCCAAACTGAATAGCACTTTCAGATTGCCTACTTGCAAACCTCCCTGCGGTGTGGGGATGGAATAGGATATCTGTGGTTTCCCCAAACAACTAGTTATATGCTAAGGAAAGATCCGCGAACCACTGAGGCCTCGAACTGTGAACTGCAAGCTGCCAGGGGTGTGCCATACCTGCGGCACCTTGGCGGGGCCAGTCTGACTCAGCGAGCGTCCATTCCTGTTTTCTGCAGAGCCTGGCTGATTATTCATTCTCAGCCTGTTGTCCTTTGACTGGCCTACCTTACCTAGAACTGGAAATGTATTTGCTGATTCTTTTATATCATCAAAAGAATAACAGACAATTAGATTCCACAATGAAAATAATTTAAACATTCAAACCCCGTGGAAACATCAGTTGCTACAATCATTACCTACTTTGCAGGTAACCTGAGAAATGACACATTTGGGACATATGTTCAAATTCATTACATTGTTCTCTGTTGTGGTAGTGACTAGAAACATACTGATTGCCAGAGCAGCTGCCGGACTTCAGTTTCTATTTAATTTTGTTTCTTGTTAAGTAGCAATATGTGTTTATTACTCAGCTGGGGTTCCAGAAATATGCACCCAAATCTCAAGTTGTGTTTTGAGAAACTGGGTTATTCCAGGGGCGGTAGCTCCCACCTGTAATCTCTGCACTCAAGGGGCTGAGGCAGGAGGGTCACTGTGAGCCAGCCTTGACTACTGAGTTCAAGGCCACCCTGAACTATGAGGGAGATCCTGTCTCAAAAAAGAAAAAGAAGGGAAGGGAGGGAG
>NDGN011518271.1:6410-19427 GCA_002564285.1 Tympanoctomys barrerae | reverse complement strand
TCGTCTTTTACTTCTAATAGCCTCTAAATCAGTATTTCTGAATCATACATAAGCTTATTTGCTAAATTGTTACAGGTCATTAACATCCCTCTTTGCCAAATCACTACCTAAACAGACCGCAGTTCATGTATGTCTGATCTGTGTTTCCTTATCTTCTGTGTTCTCAATGCTCTGGCATTTGGTGTTCTGCTCATCAGGGATTCACTACCCTCTTTAGGACTAGCAAATTCTTAGAGAGAGCAACACCTCTGAGGAAGCATGATTTTTATATGTAAACCAGCCAGTCATCACACATACCCACCACCTATGTCCTTTATCTAGCTCTAAACACATCAAGTCTGTGTGGTCCTACCCTATCACCCCAGGGCCAGGTATGGGATGACTAAGGACAGCCTGGCCCTGTGCTCTGCAGCCCCCTGAAATCATTCCCACCAGCCAGTCTTGCCTGGCCTTGTTCTTCATGCATAAATGACAATAAAGCTCATTGGCCACATTTTGTTCCCTCTGCCTCCTGGTGGACACAGGTGATTCCCATGCATACACTTCCAGAGACGTGTGAGTCTAAACTGTCTTCTTTGTGACTTCCATTTTGTGTTTGCATTCTTTAACATACGATTAAAACAAATCCCAAGAGCATTAAAACAATGCACAATACTTTTAATTATTATTTTCAGCAAACACAAAATGATTTAAATAGGCAACAAACATAAAAGGAGACAGCTAGCTGGTGATCAAGGAATTTAAGATTCTTAGAAACAGTTTATTATACTAAACATTTGATAATTACTAGGGTCATTCAAGGCAAAATGGTGATAACTCAAATTGTTTGATCATTCTGTGTGTGTCCTAAAGATCAGACTGGCAGGAGTTTGTTTGATTTTGTTCAGTTATGAAGCAATCACTCCCTTAAGAACAGAAAGTTAAATTCAGAGCTGTGATAATCCTTAAAACTTATCATATTACAGTTTGTCCTTTTCACAGATGACGAGATGAACTATTGAACTGAGTGGACTGACTCTCCACATTAGTATTTCAAAGAAGAACTAAGTATTTGGAGGACTTAATCACAACATGGAGTGCACCATACCGAATTACCTCACATGAGTGTATTAAATTGAGCTGTCCAATGTATACTCTGTCTCTGAAATAGGGTCAAAAGTAATCTTCCCCAAAGACAGACAAAAGAAGTAATCTCTGAAGTTTCTTTCCTTTCAATAAAAATAATTAAACTTGGTTCACGCTTAAATGTATCCAACTTGTCGAAGATTCCGTGTTGAATCAAAACAATGAGTTTCTCTTGGGTAATCTGTGCACTGGACTAAAAGAAGCCATTTGTTCCATGAATGTATTAATAATTCCAAGTACTTCAAAGAACTGTACAGTTGTAATTTTAACCATGATTTAGTAGAATAGAACAGATATAGCACTCAAAACACTTTGGAAGCCAGTTCCAACCCTGCTACTTATTTTCTAGAGCAATGACATTATTTCTCAGGGTCTTCATATCCCTATTTCTAAAACAGAAACGGTAAGACTTGGCCTTCCTACCACACTGAATCAAACTGGGTACCTCAAATTCTTCATAAATTGCTAAATCCCATATAAACTGACAACAGTACTAGTTGAAATCATTTTCGGTAAAGATAATATCCAACACCATTGGATAGTTTAGTTTCATAAAGGTTTTTTTTGTTTTGCTTTAAGACAGGGTCTCTTTATGCAGTTCAGGGTGGCCTTATGCTCACTTTTGTAGCCCCCAGGCTGGTCTCAAACTCGCAACAATCCTCCTTTCTCAAACTCCTGAGTGCTGGGATTACAGGCATGCACTACCATGTCCAGTTCCTCATAAAGTTTTAAGTCACACCATCAAGAAATTATAGATATACTGAAGGCTTTTAGGTTAAATTTTATATCACAGTGAAAAACAAAGTTTGATTTTTAAAAAATCCATTTGAAATAAAGCTGTGACCTTTATTTAAGTTCTTAAATTGCTCTTTAGCATTTCGGTAGCACTTTTCACTGACCACATGCCTTCTGGTTTGTTGCTGCTTCCATACAAGATACTGGATGAGCAGAAAAGTAGCCAAGCAGGTGGTCATGGTTCACCCAGCACACACACCTGGTTCTTACACTTGCTGTAACACAGCAAATCAGACTTGAGCTCCTCTGTTCTGTCTTCACTTTCATCAGTCCCATCACACCCGAGGGACCCGAGTGTGTGTGTGCATGCGTGTGTGTGTCTAGTCATGGTTGTGCCCACTGTCCTGTGTGCCTCACACATGCCTGCATATCCATTCCTTCAGGGACCGTAGGAGGTGGCTGCCCTCTTCATCTCTATCAACTTAAACAGTGAAGGACAAAGGTTGATGCGCTAAAGCCATTCAGAGGACCTTGACAGAGCCTGAGCAAAAACTCAGAAAGTTTGCTGTGTCGTCCAAGCATGAATCTTTACAAATGTAATACTCAAGGAAGAAGTTACAAAAAATACAGAGTATGACATCTTTCTTTTCAAAAAAAGAAGCAGAACTAAATGATATATTGTTTGAGGACAAAGGCAGATGTGAAAAAGAGGAATCAAGGACATTACTGTAAACACAAATGTGGGGAGGGGTCCAGGATATGGGTAAAGGAAGCCCCTTATAAAGGCCTGGGGCAGCCTCACTGGGCTGGCTGTTGTCTTGCTTTGTAAGTCAGGTCATGGTCACCAGTACATTTCACTGCTGTCACCTATGACCTACATATATGCCATACTTTATGTAGCCAATAGTATCATAAAAATTTTAGAAATACCAATCAGTAAGGTATCCAAACTCTTTGATGGATTCTGGATTTATGACATATGTATGACTAAGCTGAAAAAATCATTCTGTTTGTAGAGTAGAGCAAACGGTCAGGGAAAGCAGAGTCATAGCACAAATATGTCACCTTCCTCAGTGGGCCAAGGTCACAGCCTAGCTGGCTGCCTCCCACACCTGGTCCCTGATTCAGAATCCTCTCTACAGAGGACCCCAAGAACTCCAGACAGACCAAGAGCAGGTGGTTGCCCCAGCACCCATCAGCACAGATCCCAGCCAGAACACTGGGACCACCCAGCTGCAAACACCGGTGTTTATTTTAAACACTCAGGTACCTGTTAGGTTTGAGACATCAGTGGGACTCAGCTGTAACCATTGTCGGGCATCAGAGTCAGCCACTCCGGTGTCCATGGGTGTGCTCAGGTCGGGGTCCTCCTCACATGCCTGCCATGGGGTCACCAGCAGCTCAGCCTCACTGCCGTAGCTCAGAGCTGTGTCACCGCTGGCACTTTCACCTGCACAGGAGAAGGGCCAATTTGACACCAGCCAGCTGGTGGCCAGCAGGTCACAGTTACTGACAGCAAGTAGCTGAACACTGACAGCTGATACAGGAGGGTTAACAAGGACTGGGGAAGAACACATAGAACCAGACAGGGTGGAAGCAGCATCCGGTGAGACTCAGACAACATGTAGGCAATAAGGGTGTGAGTGACTCCCCACTCCACAACCACTTGAGTGGGGCTCTCTTCACAGCATCCTCACTAATTATCCCATAAACCTCAAAGATTATAGCATGCCCCCAAGTTTTCTACTGGGAGTTAGTCACTACAAAATGAGAGTGGGTGAAGGAAGACAGGATAAGCAGCTCCACCACAAATGCCAGTTTACTCTGTTGACAAAGAGTCTAAAGATGCCGCCTGCTTCAAGCCTGCTATGGTTAGACACAAAGTAAACACGGTGAGTCACCTCGGTCATTTGGGGAGGAGATTTCCAGCTACAACAGATTTTCTACAACAGAAATTCTTTCATTTAAACACTAAAACATTCCAATTTGTCCTAATATAACTATGCTTAGCCATTAAGACTTCTATAGCTGTGTTGAATTGCACACAAAACAAAGCTTCTGCTCCTGGGTGTCCCCATCCATGTCCTATGTGTTATGTGTCTGCTCCTTCTGCCTGCTCCCTGCACCTGCTGCCCCCAGCGCTGCTTTCTGATCTGCTGCCCTCCACTCACTCGGCAGGGCTTAAAATGCCCATTCCATGTAGCTCTAAACTACAGAGGGAAAGCAGAACATGAGGGGGGCACGCTACACCCCAGGAATGACCAGGCTACCGTGAGAAGGAGGAAGCCATGCCTGACTTCAGGAATGTCGAGGATTGTATATTATAATCTGCTCCAGGATTCCAACTGCACTTCATTTTAACTTATTTATGCCTTTGACTTGAAGGCACTTCCTTAGCTCTGTGTTCCTGGCCTGTAGGAACTTTCTGGAGCAATAGTTTTCTCTGCTGGGTCTGTCTGCTTGCCCAGTCCCTAAGTCCCTCTGTGCTTCCAATCAGGACAAAGGCCCTTGGGTAGAAAGACAGGCCTCTTAGGTACAGGCAACGGCCTACAATATTTTTATAAATTGGATTAACCTTACATCAGCTTGGGTTCCAGGAAAAAAGACATTCCATTTTACAGCCATATATCTCTAACTGACAAGGAATCACTTGAGTTAGAAAGTAAAAAGGAAGCAAAACACATCAGGAACATGGAGTTGGAAGACCACAAGCTGCACTTCCTGGAACTTACTCTTCTGCCTCTCCCTACACTTTCCTTGTGCCTGCTGCAAATCATCCTGCAGATCCAATTCAGTGGGGCTGCTGCTTCTTCGAACTGAAATCTTCAGGCAAAAAGAAACATGGCATGTATTATAAGAAAGTTAACATTTTTACAAAACTATAAAATTCCTACTCACATTTCTAAAGGAAAATAAACAATAACAATAGCAACATAACATTTACATGTTTTCCATTTGAAGGATATGTGTTCACAAATTACTACAATTGAATTATAAATTACTCAAGATCTGAAACTTTCGTTTATATCCGCTACTTGCCCATTGATATCCAACTAAACAACCTAATAGAAAGGATATCAAATTATATGGAAATAATTTATTTTAAAGTTCTGTTTGTTTTTCTGGTCAAGCAGACATGTGGTGTAAGCATAATTCTCCATCAAACCTAAGCTACCCTCAGGTGCCCAAGCAGGAAAAGCACAGCCGCCCCCGATGCTGCCCAAGGCCCACACAGTGTCTCCTGGCTAATATGCTACATGTGGCCTAACACTGAACACTGCTTCACTTCTGCTAAAAGCTGAGGACTAAGAAATTGGGAGGCAATCTGCATCCTCACAAACACCCACAATTTGTTCGCAAAGACAAAATATACATAAATTATACAAAATTATAATGTACACAAGCAAAATATGCAAATGAATTCTCTCTGAAACGTATGCAAAAAAAAGTGTTACCTTAATTGGCTGACAGTTACAGAAGAGCTGTTCAAGGAGGCAATAGACATGAAGTGGCAGAGGGAGGGCAGGAGGGGACTCAAGGCAGGAAGCGGAGTAGTAGCGATCAGCAAGTTCTACGTGCAGGAAAAGCAGCAGACTGCAGCAGGCCATGCAGGGCAGCCAGGTGCAGAAGGAAAAAGACAAGAAGGAACTCGGACCTTCCAAAAGGGACAGCTGCTGGCAGGCCTTCGACATGAGATTTAGGACTTTCCACCTAATATTGACAAACGAGCAACTATATGTTCCAGACAACAGTTCAGTTAAAATCATAACTAGAAAGATGAGGCTAGTTGTTTTCTGTGGGAGGGTGAAGAAGAAAACTGCTGTGGAATCTCATGGGATTCAGGAATGAGACAGTGGGTTTCTGATGGTGGGAAAGGAGAAGAGAAACGAGAGAAGCTGCAGAATGACAGGCTGGAGTTTATAATCAGGTGAACGTGGATTGAAAAAAAAATCAAATGACAGTAAGGCATTAATCTAGAAAGCAAAGGGAATGACTGTAACAAAGGGGGGAGGAAGAAAGGGAAGGAAGGAAAGAATGAGGAGAAGAACCTGAGAAAGTTTCTGGTATTTTAATTTTTATCTTTGGGCTGAACATTGGGGGCGGAGATAAATATCCAGGACTGTGAGATAGAGAATAAATCCAGGAATGAATATGTAAATTTAAAACCCGCCACAACAGAGTACATTAAAAGACAAAAATAAATAAATAAATAAGTAAACCAGAATGTGGTGGTGCATGCCTGTAATCCCAGCCCTGGGAGGCTGAGACAGGAGGATCACTATGAGTCCAAGCTGTATAATGAGACCCTGTATCAAATAAACAAGTAAATAAATAAATCTTTTTTAAAAACCCTATAATTCCATAAGCCAATTAAAATGTTGAATAGTGAACAAACAAAAAGGGGAGGGGACCAAGACATATAATTAAGAAAAAGAATAACTACTAAGCTAAAGAGAAGCAGGACACAAAAAAAATTTAGGAGACTATATGAAAAATCATTATACACTTTCAAAAATGGACGTTATACAATGCAAAAGCTACACAGCCATATACCCAGTATATTTCTTCAACTGCAAAGCAGAATGTACCTCTTGAGCTTCAGGGTGCATGAGCCAAAACATGCTCCAACTGTGGAATCAGACCCTACATAAAAACTTTGGTTACACATTGGGGCTCATTGGAAGTAAACCTTTGAGAGATCCTCAGGCCCCCCAGACATCAACAGAAAATGGGGCTAGGACCTGGAGCTATCACAAGAGAAATCCTGTATTTCCACTGCAGCTGGCAAAAGTCCCAAGGTGCTAGGTGTAAAGCCAAATCACCGGCTCACAGGAGACACGAATGCAGGCACTATCCTGGTAAACTTCCCCCAACTTAGACAGCCAGGTGTTCTGCAGAGTAAGGTCCCCCAACTAGGAACTCACAGACACCACTGAAACCCAATGTGCACATTAGCAGGCATAAGAGCTAGAAACAGCAAAGGCTGGAGGTGGGGCTCAAGGATTTCAGATAGCACTTAAATTTAGACCCACAGATTGTAAACATTTTAAAGAAAAAAAAAAGATGAGATTCACAAGAGAACAGAAATTACAAGGTATACTTGAAAATTAAAAAAAAAAAAAGCCTCCACAACAGAGTACATTTTAAAACTGGGCAATTTTTGAAGAAATTTTGCCAAAGATATTTCCAAAGTGGCAGAGACTGACATCTATGGGCTGGTGGCATGTAGCACACACCAAAGAAGGCAGATGAATAAACTGAAAGGAACCTGCTGCTAAATAATGATATAATCTGAAGGGTAAGGACAAGAACAGCAAGAACAACTAGAGAGGTGGACAGAGGCTTCCTGTCAGCATCAGTGAAAGACAAAAAGCGGTAGGGGAGAAAGGGTTGCATCAAAAGGAGAAGGAAGGGAGAAAGAAGTAGGAGATGGGCAATAACTAAGAGGCCAGGCACTGGCCAGAGAGACAACACACAATGAATCGAGGCAGGAAGTACCAAAATGAAGGCTTGTACATCATAGAATGGCACACACGAGAGACAGATCAATAAATGAAAAATGATTTCAATAAATGAGACCTGGGACAAACAGTGACCTATAGGAGAGAAAATGAGATTGGACTCCTACCTCCTTCCATAAACAAGAATCAGTTCCAGACAGATGAAAGACTTAAAGTGTAAAGCGAAATGGAAACACTTATAGAGTAAATTTAAGGTAATATTGTTATTCCTGCATAGTTGAGATTTTTTTTTAATTCCATAAGGCTCTAACCACAAAAGTGTTAATACATAATATCAAAACAAAGGATTTCTGTTCATCAAAAAACACCATAGAAAGAATGAAAATATAAGCAATGCACTGGAAGTTGTTTTCTACAAACATAACTAAGATAACATCAGGACCAGCATTCAGACTACAAAGATCTAGAATAAATAAAAAGAAAAAGATAAATCAGCAGTAAACAACAAACAGCATCAGTAGGTATTCCACAGATAAACACAAATGACCAGTCAATGAGGACAGATAGTATACCTGCTTAGTAATCTGAGAAAGGCAGATAAGAGAGCCTATTTTCACCTACTTGCTCCGTATAAACTAAAAATCTGACAACAAAAGTGTTGGTAAGAATGTGGATGAATGGAAATTCTCACTGGCAGAAATGGAAGCAGAACAACCACTCTGGAAAACAGGTATCTTGAAAAGAACATTCTTTTATTGTATAATTTACTAATCCCTTTCCTACGTGGCCAACCAGGGAAAACCTTAGACATGTAGATCTTGAGACACATAAATCTGCCCATCAATAAAAGGATGGAAAGGTAAATTGAATGCACATATTCACAACAGAGTATTACACATGAGAGAAAATGTGATGAGTTACTGCCACATGACACAGGGATAAACCCTATGTGAACACAGTAACGGGCCAGCATAGAATGCCTTCCTAAAAAGTCCAAAAGAAGGGGGAACAGAACATATTGTTTGGAGATGCAGAAATAACGAAGTGTAGAGCAAAATGAGGGACAGGCACATACACCGCCAAGGTAATGTCACTCTCTGAGGGGAGGTGACAGGGAGGGGACAAGGAAGAAAGCTAGAGGCCAAAGAAACAGCACAGGAAATATTCTGACTCTTAAGCTAGGTGACCAGTTTGTGGGTATTTATTTCATTGTTGAAAAACAGAATATATACAGGGAAAGTAGTATAAGCCTTTATAAACATAAAGAAACAAACCTAATGTTTGTTATCTTTCAAAGAAGGAGGACTAGGGAGAGGCTTTCTCTTTTTATTTGTATCCTTATTTGACATTTATGTTTTCTACAAATATAAAATACATTTTAAACAAATGAATGAATAGAGGCTAGCTACCTATTTTAATCTTTTTCTTTGTATTTGTTTTTAAACAAACACTTTTTAACGAAAGTAAGCACAAGAAAGCTTTGTAATGTTTACTTATCTAGTAACTCATGCCCAGTGGCAGCTATTATCTCAATCAGTGTCAGGAGTAAGGAATATGAAAAGCAAGCTGTACAGGCAAGGAAACCAACTTGAACACATACCAGAGCTACATATATACCAAGGTGTGAATTCCACTTACTCTTGACTTTTTTGTTTATAGCATGACTACAATTTTACATAGAAAGCAAACAAAATCTATGGGCCTATAATCCAACTAAATGGAGAAAGAAATTTTTTAAATGTCACTACCACCAGTGAATTTCTTTATTGTACAGTAAACTGTTCTGTTTATTTTTAATGATAAATGGATAATGTTTAAAATTCTTACTGTTATTCCTTCATGTTCTCTCTTCACTTGGCCTTTATTCTCTTGACTAGGCTTGGGTTCTGAAGAAGTCAAATTCTGTGGTATTTCTACCTTTTGACCTAGAGATTCGGGGGAAAAATTGACAGAAAGAATGCATCATAAGGTAAAAATAGGAAAAAAGTTTATAAATATAGCAAATGCCCCATCACTGAGCTAAAGCCCCTGCCATAATAATAATAAGCAGCAGCATCTTATACAAAGAACAAAAAGTCTTTCAGGTAATACATTTTCTCAAGTGATTTTTTATTTTACTTTCTTTATTTCAAAAAAGATACCTAAGAAAGAAAACTTCACTGCTCTATTGATGGACTAACATAACCTTGATATTAAGAAATATGAGATAACCTTTAAGAAATGATTAAGAAATATGAAATAAACAAGGTAGGCTTATTTCTCCATTAACTCATGACACTGAAATTGAATCGCAAGTACTTAGGATCCTAGACACGCTGTAAACACATGCTTCACTGTAAAATACGCTATGTGCTCACTATTTACCATCTGCCTCTTGGCTTTCCAAACTCTGTTGTTGCTCAAAGTTGTTGCAGAAGCTGTAAATGCTATTAAAAGTTGTGTTTGTTTTTGCCTGGTGCTGTGGCGCATGCCTGTAATCCCAGCTACATGGGTGGCTGAGGCAGGAGGATCGAAAGTTCCAAGGCCAGCTTGGGCAACTTAGCGAGTCTCTGTCTTAAAACAGAAAATAAAAAAAAATAACAAGGCCTAGGGATGTAGTTCGGTGGCAGAGCTCTTGCCTCACATGTACAATGCCCTGAGTGCAATCCCTTGTGCCCCCCAGTAATAAAAGTGATTATTTTCAACTTCGGCAGAGTCTGCAAACTGTCAGTGCACTTTTCATAGGCCTGCTCAGCTTGTCATTCTCGCTTCCAGCGTCTCGGGCTCTGTTCACAGCCTGTTCTTCCTTCCCACACACTGCCTCCCTGCCTTCTACTTCATTTGCTGCTTCATCTGACCTTGCAAGGAACATTGTCTGCCTCACTCCTACCATCCGGCTTCCTTATAGAGCTCAACCACCAAAACTTGAGGAAAAAAACGACTGGTGTGCATACAAACACACATGCACACACACAATTTAGATAACGATATTAAAACATTTCATTGCTAGTCATCACATCCTTGAAGCCAAATTAAAAAATAATTCCTTTGAAATAAACCTGTGTAGAATAACACTGTAGAAGGCAACCTCATCTCCAGCCCCCATCCTGCAGCTCCACCCCAACAAGTGAAGACCCCGGTACCCTGAGATGCATCCGGGGCCCGTGGCTCAGGGATGTCGGAGGTGCTGCTACTCCGGAGGACTGGCTGCTGTCCCACCGAGAGTTGGCCCGGGTCCGCTGCAGGGGCGCTCTCTGACTGCGGATTCTCCTCCACTTCTGTGAGCATGAACACAACACACACTGGTTCATACTCCAAGACTTTAAACAACTGATCAAGAACATGAAGTTTGCTTATAAAAACTTTGCAATAATATAATGTTCATTTATATTGTAAGTCTCCTACATTTGTTAATATTAGTTTTCTACTCTAAGAATACATTTTCCCCTTAAATTCTATTAAGTCTTTATGTTTTTCAGAGTGGATGTGAAAGAAGGAAAAAAGGCAAAAAAAAAAAAAGAAAAAAGAATCAAAACAAAACAAATAAATGGTTGAGAGCTGTAAATCATTTGTAATTTTAGGCCTAAGAAGGAAAGAAGGATTCAACAGTCCAGAAAATATAAAGAATGGGTAATTTACATGTGAGGAGAGCATATACACATAATACACACACACACACACACACCATAAAGATGAGAGAAACTAGGAATTTTTAGTGCATTATTACTTCTAATAGAGACAGGAACAACTGTCCAAAGTAAACTGCTCCTTAATGCATTTTTTTTGGGGGGGAGGGTACGGGGAATATAACTTGGCACCTTACGCTTGCCAGGAAGGCACTTATGCCACTGAGCTATCTCCCCGGTCCTGTTTTTTTTTGATACTATGTATTTATTGCCTTTTGAAATGTTGAATTAATCACTAAATGACCCACTAGTACTTTTAGAGAATCAGTATAAATACAAAATAAGACCACCAAAGGTGAGTTGGGACCACTAGATGATCTCAGGACCACTGCAAATTATGCTGCTCCCAGAGAATGAGCTCCTTCCTAGGTTGTTGCTAAGATGTGCAGCTCATTTCAGTCTCTCAAAGGACATCATGCCATCCTCTCTCTAGTGTCACAGCTGCAGGACTGTGTTATCTCTCTTCCAGATCATTTTCACAGTTACTGAGTTATCCCTGTCCCCCTCTTTGTTATCCTCATGTCTATTTTCTTTGAGGTCCAAACAGCTCCTTCTAAAACAAAGGTGCGCCACTGCTCTAGAACTTTTGCTAATTTCCTGATTTTAGTGTAAATCAGTGGCCTTGGGGTCAGGGAGATGGCTTAGTGGAAAAAGCGCTTCCCTGGCAAGTGCAAGGGTCTGAGTTCAATCCCCAGTTCAAAAAAAAAAAAAAAAAATCAGTGGCCTCTCACAGGGGGGGATGTAGCCTGTGCTAGTCTCCTGGCACCTGCTGCCCCACAGTGGCTCCAGGAGCTCTTGTCCCAGTGGTCCTGATCTGCCTGTGGCTGCTGCTTTCTTCTTCGTGCTGCCCTGTCCCTGGCACTGGCCTCAGCCCTACCCCCTCCTCTCTGAGGTGCTGCCCCACCACATCTCCCCTAGGCCCCACCACAAGACCCTGCATATAAACCCTGCCACTCTGCGTCTCCCTGGTGCCACATTTGCTGATGTTGCCATAAGCCTCTGCACTAAACAACCATGAATCTGTGTATTCTCCAACAGCTGCAGGCACAATGTTTCTTTTTTATGGTACTAGAAATTGGACTCAGGGCCTTCAGCATCCTACTGCTGTTATCTCCCTCCTCCCCTTTTTTTTTACTTTGAGACTAAGGTAAAAAGGCTAAGTTGCGCAAGCTGAGCCCAAACTTATGATCTTCCTGCCTCAGCCACCCAGAAGGCTGGAATGGCAGACAAGATCTTTAGTCCCTCTGAGAAGAGACCAATTGGATTTGGCCTGTGTTCTCTTAGCTGCTGTATCTCCCCACTCAACCCTGAAAATGGAGACTTGCCCCTTAATCTGAGCTGGGAGCCAAAGCCATGAGTCCCCTAAAGAAGCTATATGTAGGGTGATTCTAAACTTAACACATAGGATTTCCACAAAGGGTTGCTGTTATATATTTCCTATTGAAACAAAAAATCCATTTTATAGTATTCTGATGGAGTTACAAGACCTAAAAATCAGGAAATTTGAGAAAGTTCTAGAGCACAGTCTAGGTGTATGATGGAAGTGAGCATGAGGGGTCAGAAGAGACAGGCGAGGTGGCGAGAAGGGACAGTCCATGAGCGCCACCCTTCGCAGGGGCCTGAATGCCCTTCTCTCACAAAGCCACAGAGAAGCACAGGCATGGGTGCACGCGTCTACCCGCACACCCTAGATCCAGAGCCGGCCCTTTACTGGGTCTCCTTCCAGAAGCCCCTCCCCACCTCCACCATCTTTGACTACTTAATCTGCTTATACAGATGCTGCCACCTTCTGGGAAAAGATATTTGTTAATCCATTACCAGTAGAGGGAGCCAAAGAGCTGGTGGGAAGAGTTGGTTTTAGTCTCTTAAGCTTGATGCCAAAATTGCTAGATGTTGGTTCCAGGCCCATGGGCAGAACAAATAAGAGCTGAGCCAATGCTGGCTGCTTCTGTGCACAGATACAGAGCATCACCACCTGGTGGGCCAGAGTACAGCCACAGTACTGTAGCCTCAGGATCCATGTCCCCAGC
>NDGN011518264.1:0-12195 GCA_002564285.1 Tympanoctomys barrerae | reverse complement strand
CCCTCCTTTTTCTCTAATTTTGGTCTGCAAACTTAGGTTGTTAACCCAGCTTGGAGCCTTTTAGTTTCTGTTGTGCAGCACATTATAACTATTAGCGGGGAGTGGGGGACTAGCAGTTCTATAGCAGCCTTGCACCCCTATCCCAGAAACAGCTCCTGCTGGTTCTGAGTTTTCAGTCAGAACCTCCCCAGGAGTCTTTCTCCACTTGTGCGTTGATAGCAGGGGGCTGGTGGGAGGGGAGTCACCTGCTTGTTCTGCACTGTGGCTTTGCATTTGTGGTGACTCTATATATAGGTGCCAGCGTTTCATATGGAAATGTAGATAATTTTACTGTAAACCACTTCCTTCTTCTGATTTGCCTGCATCTTACAGTTAGGAGGAATTGTATTGGGGCCGCATACACAGGAAGCTTCTGTTCTCTATGGGTTTATCCTAGGACAGTATAGGGCATAGCATGACAAAGGATTTGTTTTATGGATGGTCACCCCTCCTGGTAAATTCTGCCTGCTCTGGATTAACTTGCTTTGGCCAAAAGAACCTCACGATCAGGAGATTCCACCCACAGGCTCTTGTGTCACTGGAACCTTAGGATTGTGGCATCTCGGGGCGTAAGGCCACCCCTGCCAGGCTGTTCTGCTACATGTGTAGCGTGGCCATGTATGCTGGTCTACTCTAGGAGCATCTTGGGCTTGCTTCCTAGGCCTGGAAAACCACCCAGCACTGTGGGGTGTAGCGGGGGGGGGGTGCCTCAGCCCAGAGCCAGGAACCATGACTTGAATCCTTCTCTTGTGACTCTGTGACCATGACCAAGTCCTCAAATTCTCTAGTCTTCCTGAGCAAGAAGAGGACATAGCGGGCAAAGAGATGCCAGGCTTCTTTCTCCTTCCCACACTCTTTCTCCGCCTCTGAGATTTATTGAGTATCTGCTGTGCCAGTTGTGGTGCTAGGGACTGACACAGACAGGTATTGGGGTGGCGCTGGAGAGGAGCCATGGTGAGGGCGCTGATGGGAGTGTCTGAGAGGTCCAGGGAGGGCTGACCAGGCATGGAGAGAGGAGATAGACAGAATGGAGACAGGGGAGCTCTCCCAGGAGGAGTGGACCCATTGCAGTTGCCCCCCACGTGCAATGCCAGTCACAGTGGGCTTCTGGGTGGCTTTCACAGCCAGTTCTGAGATACGGCTGCTTATTCCTGGTTATCTGACAGCAGCACAGAAGGAGATCCTGAGAGCAACCATGGCCCATGTTCTTGTGGCTCACTGTGCACTTGGCCACCCCTTGGAGACAAGGCAGAGCAGCCACGGTGACTAGCCACCACTGCACCCACAGAGTAGCACCTGCAGATTAGTTGGCCAGGTTGGGACAGGAGCCATGCTGAAAGGCAGAAAGCTGGAGGGCAGAAAGTGACACTTGCCAGCCTGGAGGCTATGATCTTGTTTTCTACTGGTGCAAAAGTCTTTCAACAGCCCTCTGTTCCTGGGCTCTCAAGGTCCCATCTGCTGGGACATATAGGAGCCTGGGAGCTGACCGTTCTTGTCATGACCCTGGCAGATAGCTGAGGAATCAGCACTCAATTCCAAAGTGGCCTTGGGATTTGGGAGCCAGCTTCCCTGGGCAGCCTTTGGGCTTGCATTGGAGAACGGGCTATAGGACGGCTGCCTGGTCCTCCTTACATGCCTAGTCCCTAACTCAGCACTGAGAGTACCAGACTGCATGTGGCTAGCCCAGGAAAAGATCAAAACTCAGAATCCAAAGGATCATTTCTACATTCTGCAAATTGTGGATGTGTGATGATAAAGTCAAAAGTTGTACATCAGGGACTGTGTGTACATAATTGGTTGTGGAACAAGTACACAGACTTTGCAAGGTCACACCCTAAGTCCGCAGCTGACCTTGGGCCATGACCTTGAGCCAGTCAGTGGGCTTCCATCTGTTCATCTATAAAATGAGAATAAAGATGTCTACTGTGGGATCGCTAGCGTTCTGCCTCAGAGACAATGGAAAAGAATGTTTTGCAGGAGTGCTAGGATTTAAAATAGTGTATACATTTATTCATGCTTACGTTTTTGTGGTATGTTCATAGTCTAGTCAAGTTTATCATCAGAGAAAGTGGGATGGGAGAGGCACGTAGGGCTCAGTCTAACCGCACATGGCCTGGACCCTACCCTGGAGTCCTGAGAGGAGCCAGAGGCAGAGATGACCAGCCTGTTGGAGAGGAGGCCTGTGCGTGGTGTGGAGCTGACTGGGAGTAAGAGGTGAACCATAGCAGAGGCCAGCGTGTGCTGTAAGACAGGCTGGAAGATCACTGGAGGACAGGGCGATGGTGGTGACTGGGAGCTTGCTGGGCTCCTGATGGCTTTGCATGTTACTGGGCAACAGGGAGGCAAGGAACTTGGGCACCGGTGTGTGCTGAACCGTGCGCTCCTCAGTACCTCTCACGACCTCTCTGTCCCGTGGGCTTCTCCTCAGCCCTCAGAAGACACAAGCTGTAGTGACAAAGGATCACAGGCTGGGGTGACTTGGGACAATAGGAATGTATGGCCTCACCCTTAGGGGGCAAAAGTCCCAAATCAGGGTATCCCCAAGGCTGTGCTCCCTCCTAAGGGAGGGAGATCCTCCCTGCTTCTTCCAACTTCAGGCATTCCAGGCACCCCAGCTGGTATCTCTGTGGTCCAGTAGCCTCCTCTGTTATACATTAATCCCCCTTCCCCCATCCTATAAGGATGCTCACCATTGGATGTAGGACCCATGTGCCGAATTCAGGGTGATCCCAACTCGAGATCCTTGACCTAATGACATCTGTGAAGAACTTTTTTTCCAAATAAGGCCCTTTTCAAAGCCTGGGGTTTAGGATATGTACATCTTTGGGGCCACCATCAGCAATATGCTGGCAAAGGCCAGAAGAATAAACCCCTGCCCCATGCAGAGCCTAGTAGGAACCCTGTGAGGGGGTCCAGATCAGTGGCATGACGGGAAAAGAACCCCAAGGCACTTGGAACTGGGCTTGTCAGGGCCATAGAAAGCAGTGAGGAGTATTGCGAGGGTCCTGTTGGAAAAGAGGGAAAGGAGATATGATGGAGGAAGACATGTCTGAGCCGTAATCCACAGGATATGAGGCAGGGTACATGGTAGCTGAGTGGAACTGGGAGTTGACCAGGATCTACAGATCCAGCCTGCAGGAGGAAGGTGGCACAAGGAGCTGCTTCTCCGGGGCTCTCCAGCCCTGCTCTGCAGGGAGAGCACTGGTATTGGTAGGCCCTGTAGGGCAACTCCGAACAACCCTGTGGATTTTATGCACCTGTGTGCTTATTCCAGAGGGCCTCTTTCTAGCCAGTGGGTGGCAGCAGTGGCGTTCTGCAGGGGTCACTGTGCAGCACTGCCTCCTTGGTCCTGTGCTGTGACCAACTGCTCTGAGGGTCCCCATTAATACTGCCATGTCAGCCCTGCTGGGCTCTGCATGCACAGCTCAGGGCCCTGGTATGTGAGGGCCACAGGTGGTCCCCACCTTCACTTCCAGACCTGACCCACGCGTGTTCCAGCAGACTGCAGCCTTCTATTTCCAGATCACAGAAGGCACGGGGCTACGAGCTGGGCTTACAGGATATATGCAGATTATCCAGGCGTGGACACCCTCTCCTGGCCCTGGAAGCCTCATTTTTCTCAGTTCTGATCTCTCCTGTGAGGAGACTCAGCCTCCTCGGAGCCCAGGAGCAGCTGTGGGCAGAGCCCTCCCCGGGCCGCCGTGCTCACTGCTTATCGCTGATGGCCAGGGACAGCACTGCCCTGTGGGCAACGGTGGCTTTGCTGCTCTGAATTTGTGTCCCTTTGAGCCTAAACAGATTAGTGCTCACATTCCTGCCCCCATTCTAGGCCTGTCTCCCTGTCATACTGGTTAGCTCTGTCTTATGAGATGGCAAGGCCATCAGGGGTGACCTAAAATACATTATGATTTCTGAGGCTGGGATTTCCAGGCCAACACTGATGGTTGTTTTTTAGTTGTTTTTAATAAAAGAACTCTGCCAGGAACTGGCCTGGACCTGAGCTTGGAATCAGTATTCTTCCCTTAGCAAAAGCCTCTAGCTGAAGTGTCCCTCGTGGGAACAGCACATGCCCAGCATACACGAGGCCCTGGGTCCCATCACCACACGCACATAAGATAAATCCCAAACTTCTTTGATCAGTGACTTGAGGAACAGGAAGGAAGGAGCCCTTAGTCTTTTCTTTCAGCCCTGTGGGTTCGAGGCCAGACTGAGACAGAACAGGCCCTGGATCGCTGAGTGGGTCACACTCTGCCTTGATTTTGAAGAATGAGTAGATCTCCAGGGAGAGGCTCTGCTGCAGAGAGCGGGAGGCTGTCTGCCTCCCAAGATGTGATTGCCGCTGGGGATGTGACCTAGGGACGTGGTACTCTAGTCTTCGGTGTGGTCAGAATTTGCAGCCAGCCAGGTGGACATCTGAAGTGGTGGCAGCTACTGCTCTCCTTTTAGGGGGTTATCATGTCCCCAATTTATAGGTGAGGAGCTGGAGACACAACAGGGTGCAGTCCTGCCACTGGGCCAATGAGGGGACTCAAGTGGGAATCCAGAACCACAGCGCCGAGTCTGTCCTTAGAACGTTCAGGGTCCCCCACTATGGGGGCTGCTTCCTGCTGGACCACAGGGGCCAAATGTGTCTCCAGGTCCTTTCCTCTCCTCTTGCCAACTGTGTCTCCTTAGGACCAAGGGGCAGCACCTGGTGGTAGCTGGGAACTAAATGCATGGTTTCCTCTGCATCTCCTTCTCTGATGGGTGAGCGTTAGCTAGTTTATGGTAAGGGATGGAGAGCACAATGAGTGGATGCCGCCTCTAAAAATGTGAGTGGACGTACAGGTCAGAGAAGTTCCCTTAGTAGATAAATGTATGAGGAGGGTGGGTGGGTGGTGGGTGGGTAGATATATGGGGTGATTTGTTGAGTATATAACACCTCTAGGAAGCTGAATGGATCTGGAGGTGGGAAAAGGCCAGGTGCCCAGTGAGCAGTAAATGAACAAGAAGACAAATCACTGGATGGATACGCAGATATCCATGGGAAGCATGGGTAGTTGGATAAAGGGGGAATGGATGAGTGGATGGATAGATGGAGCATCGGATAGATGGGCAGATATGGATTGGGATCCAGCACATGTGGGAATTGGAGCAAGCTAGCGGTAGAAGAGTACGCCTGCTAGGTGTCCAGTGGACGATGAACAACTTTATGGGATAGATGGGTGGGTGGGTGTCTGTGGATGGGTGGGTGGAGCAGGCAGCACCTCTGGGAATATGTGTGTGGCTGCAGGCAGGAGAGGGCACAAGTACACAAGGGATACATTCAAAGGGTGGATAGATGGAGGGGATGAACAGTTAAGAGAGAACACAGCGAAACTTCATCCCCTCCACTCTGTCGTCCATCAGGACCAGCCTTGGCCATGGTCTGTTTCTGGGCACCAGCTGGCTGGGCCACAGCCCTCCAAGGAGCATTCCCCATAGGGGTTCAGGATGATCTGCCTGATGGGCCAGGATGGCTTTGGGTGCCTACAGCTCCTCCTGGGAAGGGGCCAGCTCCATGTGCGGCTGCTGTCTCACCCCACAGGCCTGGTGTAGGAGGCTGCAGCTCCCAATTAAACTGTTTCAGTGACAAAAGACCCAGGGTAATCATGTGATTAAAAATAAACCGGGCTGGCTGATGCTGCTTGCTGGAGCCTATCAAACCGAGCAGGGGGTGAGGAGGAGGAGAGGGAAGACTTCATTCTCAGTTCCTCTGACGCCATCACACCAGGGGAGGTGGGGGGGCCTCCACTACTCCCGTTCACAAGCTCAGAGAGCAGAGGCCCAGCAAGGACTGCGGAGGCCCCCAGGACTTGTGGCACAGTGGGTGGTCCCACACGGGGCATCTCAGGCCACTGCAACACAAACCAGAGGCAGGATGAAGCTGGCATTTAGCGGGCTCCGACTGCTATGTCCCCATCTCCTTCCTGTGGGTTGCCAGGAGAACCCAGTGCCTGGTCTTGAGCTCTCATTCATGGAATGAGCAATGGGGCTGAGAAATTCCCAGATTATTGCTCCCTTCAGCCCACATTATTAAATAGTTGCTGTATGCCAGGCACTGTGGAAGCTGCAGGGAAAAAGGTGGTGGAAAAAAAAAATTCCGTCTCAATAAAATTATGGGAAAATAAATAAATAAATAATAAAGAGAAACACTACTAATAAAATTGTTTTTCCAAACTGCAAAAAAAAAAAAAAAAAAAAATCCACTGCCACAGAGACCCTGGTGTCGCTGGTCATGTGATTATCCACGGCCTCTGGCTAGCGAGGCCCTTACCTATGTGCCACCAAGCAGTCAGATCTGCTGCGTTGGGTACAGCAGTACTTCCCTGATGAGAGTCAGTCTAGGGTGACAGTCAGAGGCTTTGGATGGGACATTGGAGGAGTCCTTCCTCTCAGTGTCCTTGGATGACAGAAGCCAGGCCTAAAGGGCCAGGATTCAGTCAGGACAGAAGGGGATCTTTGCACTGGTTTGCTAGGGCATTGCTGGGCCAAATCCTTACACCCCCCCCCAACCCGGGGCCTAATCGCTGAGTGCTGGTATGAGGGATGGGCCTTTGGGGAGGTGCTTAGGGTCAGTATTCTTATCACAGCCTCGAGGGAGAGAGCGCCCTATGCTCTTCTGCTCCTCAAGAACAAAGAAAAAGGCACTGTCCATGAGCCCAGAAGCAGCCCTCACCGGGTACTAGATTCACCAGGGCTGTGCTCTTCAGCTTCCAGCCTCCCCGAGAGTGAGAAAAGAGTTTTGGTGCTTATCAGCCACTCAGTCTCCTGTGTTCTGGTACAACAGCCTGAGTGGACCAACATCGGCTGCCAGAACAAAAGCATCGTAGGATAGACAGCTGCGGGCCAGGGAGATAGCTCAGCAGTCTAAGCATCTGCCTGGCAAGTGCAAGGACCTGGGTTCGATCCCCGGTACCATATGCCATACCAGCCCTGTCCCTGGCCCACCGAGCTAGCCACCAAAACCAGGCGTGGAGGCACATACCTGTAATCCCAGTACTGGGGAGGCTGAAACAGGAGGATTACAACGAGTCCAGGCTGTATAGCAAAGACATAATACTTTAAAAAATAGAAGATGGACAGCTGCTACAATAGACAGTGCCTGTCCCCTGTCCTGGAGGTAGAAGGCAAAGACCCAGGTGGCACAGGGCTGGCCCCTCCTGAGGGCTCACTTCTTAGCTTACATTTGGTGGCTTCTCCCCGCATTCTCACAGGCCTGGCCTCTGTGTGCGCCAGGGTCCACGTCTCCTTTCAGAAGGACCCTACTCTTGTGGATTAGGCCCTGCCCTGGTAATCACACTTAACCTTAATCACCTCTTAGAAGACTCCATCTCCAAACTCAGTCACTTTCTGAAACTGGCAGCTAGAGATTCAACATAGGAATTTGGGGGATACCACTCCATGGTCACAGCCCTCTGGGGAGCCCCTAGCCCTGGCTGATGCAGCCCTTCACAGGCTCAAACTCTGGAACCAGAACAAAAGAAACCTGCTGCCTTGGGGCCGGGGAGATGGCTCAGTGGAATAAGTGCTTCCCTGGCAGGCGCAAGGGTCTACGTTCAATCCCCGGTTCTGCCACAAAAAATAAAAAAAATAATAATAAAAACAATTGTTTTAAAGAAAGAAAGAAAGAAAGAAAGAAAGAAAGAAAGAAAGAAAGAAAGAAAGATGCTGCCTTCCTAGGCCTACAGCCAGGGCCCCAATCCAGGGTCCCCTGTAGAAGCGTGACCACACACCCATTCTGTGGGCACAGACAGACCTCAGGCTGAGAAGGCGCTTTGTGGCTCGCGCTGGTGCCCTGCTCTGCCTTAGGGGCAGCAGTTTGCACCTGGAGATAGTCAAGTGAAGGAAAGGGGCTGAGTGGATCACTGGCTCAGCTGTCTTGGGACCTCTCTCTGTGGGGAAGCAGAGGCAGGAGGAGGTCGAGAACATCCCGGCCCTTTCACTTCAGCTGAGGGTCCGTCTCTGACTGGCCAGGTGCCCTGAGGATGCAGCTGCACAGCCATCGTGCTGCCCTAACAAGCGAGTAGTTCCTGTCCTGCCACCGTGTGTCAGGACCCTGCGAACACCGCACTGTGGCTAGGGCAGGTTGGGTGGCCGATGGCACTTGGACACATTTGCCCTGTCCTTACTGCCAAGAGCCCTGCATCGGTCCACAGGCTCCTTAGGAAGCGAATCCAGAGGCCTCTGTGAGGCTCCTCCTTGGTCCCACCCTTGGAGTGGCCACAGAGCTCTCCAAGGCCCTTCCAGGCTGCTAGGCAGCACGTGGACGTGGACGTCAGGCCCTGAGTAAATGCACAACCTGCAGGCCACACCTGCCTCCCTTGGAAGCTGTGTCTGTTACAGTGTCAGAGCCTGCTGTGTGTGTGATGGCTGTGCAATTTATGACATGTGGCCACGTCCCCCAGCATGTAGTGACTCCCCCCAGGCAGTGCATGCTTGCTCTAGAGCTGGGATAGGTGTCCAGGCCTTTCATCCAGCCGTGGGCTGTGTGGCCAAGCCCCAGCTGCATCACAGGACAGAAATGGGAAGCGCAGAGCTGCTGAGGCAGCTGCTGGGCCCAGTGCTTGCACAGGGCATCCCAAGGGCCAAGGCCAAACCTCTGCATAGGCCCGCCTGTCTTTAATGCTTACTGTCTGCCCATGTTCTTAACCTTTAATCACACTTTCGAAGAGGCTGTATCCAAGGAACTTCCCACCCCCTTGTCGTCATTAGCCACATTTGCTCTGGAGGCTGTTTGGAATTTTTCTTTCTTATATCCAGCTCTTGCTGCCTCCCAGGAGCACCTGGCAAGCTCCATCTGCATGCCAGAAAGGGGTCAGGAAGTGGGCAGGCCATTCAGGCCTGAGCACAGAGCCAGGTCCCGCCTTTCAGGATGAGCAAAGCCCACATCTGTGTTGGCCGTCCCCTGAAGAGCCTCCCTGGGGCCCTGGCCAGGTGGTGAAGAGCAGCATCTGCACACGGTCTCCATGAGGGATGTGATACCCCTGACCCCATGGCCTCTAAAGCAAGGTAGATTGGCACCTGGGGCCTGGGCAGCCCTCTGTGCCAGCGCCATTCTGTGGGCATAGCCTGAGGGTGGCCACACCCCCAGGACCGTGTGTGCTGGCACAGAGAACACAGGGCTGCCAAAGCATGACCCAGCCGGAAGGGCCCCTAAGCTAGGACCCTGGTCAGAATCACTTGTGGTCGGAGCTGCCGCTTCATGGGAAGTTAACAGGCAAGCCGGTCAGCTGGACAGTCTTCCTGAAGTTTCTGTTTCCGTCAAGCAGGCAGACTATGGTGACCGTGGCCCCTGCTGGGCTGTACCCATACAGGACCTGAGCCCACCAGGGCACTGGGCTGGGCATGGTCTTGGAAGTTCCCAAGGGAGGTGTCCTCTGCTTGGGGCTTGAGCTGTAAAGGGCAACGGCCCAAGCCATGGCCCCTACCCACCTGCAAGGGAACCGAATCAAGAGTCCCGGAGAGAGCACTGCAGGGCCCAGGTTACCAGCGGAAGAGGGCCTTCCCTGGACTTTGCTCCTCATAGTCTGTGTCTCTCTTTGCCACATGTGACACCTGTCCTTGGATTTAGGGGTCACCTGGGTCAGTTCTGGACCATTTCCTTATGTCTAGGTCCTTAGTCACATCTGCAAAGAGGTTTTTTCCAAGTAAGGTCCCACCCACAGGTCCACAGGTCCAGATTCCAGGGCTCAGGGCCACCATTCAACCCACATGCAGTTTTGTTCAGTAACATTGCTGGATAAGGAGAGTCCAGAGGTCATCAGCTAGTTATGTGGGGTCTGGAGGTCAACACAGTGCCCAGCCCAGGGCCTTGGCCTACTCTTCTTGCAGCTAGTTTTGACTTGGGCCTTGTGCAGGGTTGGGTTCAACTTGGCTGTGCTTCAGGTGACCTACTGAATGAAGGAGGCTACTCTGAGGGGCCATGGAGGATGGTGAATAGCTTGAATTAAGAAAGCTCAGCAAGCAGCCGGACCTGAGGTCAGATTATAAGGAGCACGTATCTGAGGCAAGGGAGGTGAAGAGACTTGAGGCTCAAGGAAGTGAGCAGCAAGCATGGTGGTGGGGTGGGGCTCAGTGGGCATGACGCGAGTCACCTCTCTGAAGGGTGTTCATACTGAAGGCAGTGTTCCAAGAACCCAAGGTGGGACCCATGTGTGGACTTTCTAGGAGCCAGGCGTGGAACCCAGTGGGCTCAGAAGGAGCACTGGGCACCCCATGATCATTCTGAGTGAGCCTGGCCTGAGGAGCCCAGGAGCCTCCTAGCTCAGCTTCCTCTTTGGGTGCTTAAGTTTCCTCCTCCTAAGACCCTGCCTGGTTGCCCGGCCACCTTCAGCCCCTGCCTGCCCGTGTGAGGCACCCTGCACCCACAGGACAGTAGTCCTCGAAGCTGGAGCCCTAGCCCATGGCCGTGCCCACCTCCACGGAGCCTTGCATGGCCCAGGCCTCTTGTGGAGCGCAGATGTGCTGCCGCCCTGAGGCCCGTGTCTGCTCGTCTCCAGGGTAACGCAGAATTCCCCTGTGCAGCTCAGAATATTCTGCTCCCCATCCACACTCCTCCCCTACCCCACCCCCACCCCGCAAGGGAGGGCCGTGGCAGGAAGTGCACCCCTGGGGGGTCCTCCTTGCTGGGCCATCCCTTGGAAGGCTCCGAGCCAGCAGCCCTGCCCACAGCTGGGGCATAGGATGGTCCCTAGGGTGGTCCTTGGCCACCACCGCAGGCCACGGTCCTTCTACCCAGGCCTGACCGAGGCTGACTCTGCAGGCACAGGGCTGGATGGTAGGCCCAGAAACACCAGCGATCCTGTGTCCCCTTGCCCAGCTGCCCATGGTCCTTACCCAGCAGATCCTTACCAGGGAGGGACACAGGGAGCATTCCATGTCTGTCTGGCTCGGGCTCCAAGCCCAACTGGTGAGGCTGCCTGAGCCAAACCAAGTTATGCCCCCGCCCTCCGCAAACCCTGGCCTCCGCTCCTGCTGTTCCCCCCATCCCTCCTTCCTGTGCTCTGCCCTCAGGCCTACTGCCCTGCCCCAAATCCCCGCTGCAACGTTTCCCCGGTTGTGACTTTCTGGTTCCAGCTGGCTTTCCCTCGTGACCCCTCCTATTACACATGCTCTGACTCTGAGCACATCTTCAGAGGCAGGTGTCACCTTGCTGCCGTACCCCCCTGGTGAGGCCATGCTGGGCCTTTTCTTGTACCTGCACACCCCGTCCTGTTCTGTCTCCTCACTCTGCCTTCAGGCCCCTACCCCAGGCCCACTGCTGAGCCCGTGTGGCATTGGGGGCCACCCAGCAGCTCCTGCTTTGCCCTGAGGCCGGCGCTCCACAGACGACTCCCCCTGCAGGGCCAGAGGGTGCAGACACCACGCCTTGCTGCCCGGTACTCAATGGAAACCAATCAGCTCTGCTCTCGCTGCACAGAACCTGCAGGCCAGCCTGCAGAAATGTCTGTGCCAATAAAACTTTATTGACAACAGGACAGCAGCCTTAGTTTGCTGGTCTTGCATCCAGTCCTGGCTCATCTACACCTATACCTGCAGCTTCCTGTAGGTGGCTGAGTCTGTCACAGCCTGCACCCCATCTTTAAAATAAGTGGTCACTGCTCACCACACAGGGCTAGAGTGAGCATGAAGTAAACTTCATCTTATTCCTTGTGAATGTGCACCCTCATACCAGCCCTGCCATTTTGCACCCCTGTTATAAATACACCAAGCTTCTCCAGGCCACATCGTCTTTGTTATGCTGATCCTCCTCCCTTCCATGTGTGTCTGCTGAACTCCTGCTCATCCTGCAAGACCCCAGCTGTGGTAACCCTTCACCTCTCCATTCCATCAAAGCCCTCCAAAATCCCAGGGCTCCCGGCTGCTCCTAGAGTGCCTGACGCATCCTCGTTGCAGACAGCCCCACTCAGTTGTGATGATCTGTTCCATATCTGTCTCCCCACCAGCCTCTGCCCTCGTCATAGCTGAGTCATCCTCATTGGCAACATCTGATATGCTAACATGCTCAGGGTTCATTCATTCAGCAGAGATCTGGCAGCACAGGCTGAGCGTGCCAGGCAACATTGCCAGGCCGGGGTTACGCCGAGAGCCCTGCCCTTGTGCAGCTGGCACACCTGTGTCCCTGGGGAGGTGGCC
>NDGN011518262.1:3234-14356 GCA_002564285.1 Tympanoctomys barrerae | reverse complement strand
TTATATAGGTCTTGCTTTATCTTGGTCTTAACCATCCAGCAGAAAAGATAAAAATGAGGTATAAAAATATTAATATGCTGGACTATAAAAGGCTCAAGTCAACCACCTCTGACATTGCCATTCATGCAGATAATCCACTACTATTATAACTACTGGACTATGTTGGATTACTTTGCTGAATTCATGGACCTACAATATATGAATGGCAATGGAATACCCATCTCTGATAAAAGTAAACAAAAAAGGATATAAATGAAGGTCCATTTTGTAGTAAAAAATAAGTGTCTGTATATACAAAATAGCATACATATACAGCTTTCTCTTAGTTCAATAAGAAAGCTTTGAACTAATGGTGTTTAGATATCATGTCTGTATCTTGTACTATGAATAACTACTATTCATAGACAATATGCAATGTATTATTATAACTGTCCTACTAACCTGTTTTGAAACTGTCTCATTGCTATTTTTCTCAATAAAATTAATATAAAAAGATTTCAAATAAAAAAATATCACTGGTCTGTGTTGAAAGTTACAACTCCATGTAGCCCCAATACTGGGGTTGAAACCCACCTTCATCACTTTTTTAAACGTTTTGAAGGATCCTAAAATACATTGATGGACATTTACTTTGTTTTCACAGTTTTGGGATTATAAGTAATGCTGTGGGGAACATCTTTTTGTGTGCCTATGAAAAACAGACTAGGCAGTAGGTACATGGAGTAGATGTGGTTAGATGTGATTGGACACTACTGAAAGCACCTTCCAAAGTGTCTGAGTCAGTGTACACTTTCACCAACAGGAGAGTACACTCCCTGGAAGCATGAACATTACCAAATCTAATGAAGCTATAAAATGTGCAAGAGTCAGAGTGCAAGTGTTTGCATATTTCCATTGCCAGGTTAATTTTCATGGATTCCCTGGAGCACCTTACAGTATTATTCCAGATAGGGCTAAAAGAGAGACAACTCTAATCTAGTAGAGAGCCTATGATGAGTACGAACATACAAGTGCCTGGCCAATGCGAATGCACAGGGAAGGAACTCTACAGTAATGTTTTACATCTGGTAATCCTAAAAGATTCTGTGATTATTTCTGTGATCTGAAAGATTCACAGCCACTAACCAAGCCTTTCATGTTAAATTCAAGGAGTGAGAACCTACTCAGCTAGGCACTGTAGCAGACTGGATAAGACACCAGGACCTTCCCTCCAGGACCTTAGAGCTCAGAAGTACAGGTAGGAGACTAAATCAGCCAGTGTGGCTGGTCAGGACAGGAAATGGTACAGAGTCAGCCTAGCAACAAGAAACTGTAATTAGGCATAGAAAAGGATGAAGTTTTAAAGAATAGTAGGAGTTTTAGAGTTGGGCATGGTAGCCAGGGCCTGTGACCTAAGTACTCTGGGAGGCTGATGCAAGAGGATCACAAATTCAAGCCCAGACTTAGAAACTTGGCAAAACCCTGTTCCAAAGTAAGAAACAAAAGGGGGTGGGACTGGGGATGTAGCCATGTGAAGGCCCTGGTTTAATACCCAGTATGAGGGGAGGAGGGACAAAGAAAAAGGGGTAGAAGAAGAAGAGAAAGAATAGGAGGAATTTGGTAAAGGAAAAACATGGCTTGACTGACAAACAGTATGTATGAAGCATGGAAATGTGAAATAGGATCAATTCGGGGAATTAGAAGTTATAAAGTGCTTTCAGGGACCCATGGGTAGAGAGGTCAACAGATGTGTCCAGAGAGCTATAATTACCATCCTGTGAAATATTTTTAAAATATAACCTAACTTAACAGTCACCCCGTCTGGTTGCTGAGCTGAATTCCAGAAGGCTTTGAGACTACACTCCAGCATAGGAGCAAGGAAAACATTGTGCTGTGCGCTGCAATGCCATCTCTGACGCTACAGTTTGGAGGCAAAACCAGTCTGAAGCAACAAGTGTCATACATAAGGGCAAGACTTATGTTCTCTGAATGATTCTCCATGTGGTGTTCTGCTTTGCCTTCCTGGCAGTGCATCAAAACAATGATTTAATTATCATGTTATCCTAGGTACAAACCACCCAAAGCACCCTCCTTAATTTCCCTCCTTCCTGCAATTTGATGAAGAAATGCACTTGACAAATTCTCATATATTCCTTCAATGAAAACATATATTGGTAGAAAAATGTCACCACAACTTATGCTGCCAACCAAGATGAAACATCATCTTCACCTCTCCACCTAACAAAGGGAATCTGATAAAACACATGAATTAAAGATATTTTTAAAGACATCAGGTAGGTGACATTTGAAAGATGGGAAACAACATAAGACTAACAATTTCCCTAGTTTACTGTCTAACAAATGGTGTTGGGAAAACTTGTTATCTGTTTGCAGAAGAATGAAACTGGACCCTTGTCTCTTACCATATACTAAATTAAATCAAAAGGGATAAATATCAAACATTAAGACAGAAACATTGAACCTTCTGCAAGACAAAACAGTTAAGACATTTGATGACATAGGAATAGGAAACTTTTCTAAACAAAACCTCAATGGTGCCAAAAATAGTAAAAATCAACAAATGGGATTATATCAGACTAAGAAAGCTTCTGTATAGCAAAAGGATGAGTAGAGTGAAGAGACAACCTACAGAAACACTTGACATGGGTAGGAAAGTATTTTCTAAGCAAAACTTTCCATTTATAATAACGCTAGAGTAATACAGTACTCTGGCAAACAAGACTGCAAGTTTCTTATAAATATGCCCTTAGCAGAAGATACAGCCATTCTACTAGGCTATATCTTCCCCTGCATTCAATTTTACTGCACTAAAGGTGTTAAACAAATTGATATGTCCATCCAATAGCTTAACAAGAGAATGAAGTACTGATAGATGAATCTAAAACAAAATGTTCGAGAAAAGCCAAATTTTAAAAAGTACATTCTTGTATGTTACATTTATACAAAATTCTTGAAAATGCTAATCTATTGTGACAGCAAATCACTATTCACCCTGACATGGGGTGCAGAACGATGGGATATAGAGATTATAAGAGACATCAGAAAATTTGGAGTGATGATATACTGATTGTAGAGATGGTGTCACAACTTAGCAAATTATACACTTAAGTAAGTAGTGGATTACATGACAATTACCCTGCATTATATGTGTTAAAATATACTTTGGGAGTATATTCCACAATATAATAAGTCTGCTTGGTTCTGCTACACTGAGTAAAAAGAAAAGGCAAAGTGTCTGTTTTCATAGATCAAAAAATATTAAAGAATCTTCTTTCCTTCCTGCTTTCTTTTACTGTGCCACAAACAGGCCTTTTAAACTGGCGATTGCTGTGCCCAAGGGAGAAGCTACTTTCCTCCAAATGGACTGTCATTGCACCAGGCAAGGGCTGGTCCATCTAGAAGTTTAAGGCTGGTCTCCGTAGTTATTAGGACCAGAAAGAATTACTGATTTCATTTTTGTGATAGAAAAGTCTATTTGGCCTCATAAGAGCCAGCACTGGCTTTGGGCTAAATTCAAAGATATCCATGAAAACATTAAGAATGCAAGTATTATTTGGCTGCAAGTAAATAAAGACTGCAGACTGTATTTCTAGTTTTGTGTCCTCCCTTTTCTTTGTGACTCTCCATTTTGGGAGTTGGGGATATTAAGCAGTAGATTAACAGCAGAGCAGGACAACAGCAACTGACTGTGAGGCTGGCTTGGGGGGGCTATGGCAAATTCCACAAGCATATTCAGGTGTACACTGGTTTCTATCAGTCAACAGGGAGGAGCACAGCATCTACCCCGAAGTGGCTGACTATTGGATCTCAATCCTTCACAGGGTATGTAACTTCTCTTAGTAGCACCTCTTCACTACTTATCAATACCACCATAAGCACTATTACCAAGCAGGCAAATAAAGAGAATTAGAAATATCAAAGGCAATGTTGCAATGACTTGTGGATTCTTCCCCCTAAAATATCACAGGAAGTTAGTTGTTATTCCTTAACCAGAGCCCTTTGAAAATCTTCCTACTGTTCACATGATTTTGTCAAGCAACTGTCAATGAGTATCTTACAATTTTTTTTTAAACACTGCAATTGCATTCATTTTTTTTTCCTTTTCTTTTTGAGACACAGTATCACTATGCAGTTCAGGCTCAATTTGTAGCCCAGACTGGCTTTGAACTCGCAGAGATCCTCCTGCTTCAGCCTTCAAAGTGCTGGGATTACAGGTATGCGCCCCCATGCCCAGGCCTACTATACTGATTTTTAAAAGCTGTGTATTTGCTAACTTCATGAGAATAATAGCTAAAGTCTTCACTGAGTTATATCATCAAAAGCACTTAAGACTAGGTATGGTGGCAGATGCTGTAACCCCACAACCGGGGAGTCCAAGGCCAGCCTGAACTACGTAGTGTAACCCTGTCGCAAAAAACAAAACAAAACAAAACAAAACCAAAAAACCCAAACCCTGAATATCCATTTATTAAGATCTTTAATGACTTTCAAGAAAGCTAATTATTTTTTGAGATTTAGTCCCTTATATTTTTAATTATTTCAAATATTTTTAACACTAATTTCAATTACCTAATGTACAAAATAAAAATCAATTTACATAAAGCAATTTTGAGCTGAGCATGGCGGCAGGCATGGGTAATTCCAACATTTTAGGCTAATGCAGGTGGCCTGCTGGGAGCTTGAGGCCAGGCTTTAAGGTCAGCCTAAACTATATAGTTGAGACCCTTTATCAAAAAACAAACAAAAAAAAACTAAGCATTTCAAAAACTTAAATGATGTGTTTGCAAAATTTCTATGAGTACTGGCAATTTTATCTCTTCCTTTCCATTTCTTACATATTTTTGTGTTTTACAATACTGGCACCATACACTATGGAAAAGAAATTATGAGCATTAACTTTCTCTTCTTGTCTTTAAAAAGAGACTGCCTCATTTTTCACCAAATAAGGTTGATAGCAAATTTTCAAAGAAATCATTTCTCAAATTAAAGTTCTTCTCTAGTCATTTAAACAAAATTGAAATAATCATACAGTTTTTCTCTTTCAATATATTATCGCTGGCTGTGGTGATGCACACCTGTAATCGCAGCACTTGAGAGGCTGACAGGATAACTGACATAATTTAGGGCTGACCTGAGCTACACAGGAAGTTCAAGGCCAGCCAGAAAGCCGTAAGACTTGTCTCAAAAAGAGGAAAGAACCCCATAAAACACATGTTGTTATGAATCCCATTAATTACTCTGGTAGCAATCCTGTTCAGATAAATAGGATAAATTTAATCCAAATATTTTTAAACACTATCAAATTCATTTTACTAATGAGTAAAACCAACCTATCATTCTTCCTTTTAAATATTGTTATCTGACAGTGAGGTGTTATATGCAGGATACAACAAATTAGCAAGACTTTTTCATTCACTTGGAATTCTCCTCTTTTGTGGGATGGGGGCAGTGCTTGGGGTGAAACATAGGGGCATTCTATTGTTGAGCTACATCCCCGATCCTTCGTGTTTATTTTTTTTGCGGACCTAGGGACTGAACTCAGACCCTTGGGCTTGCCAGGCAAGCACTTATTCAACTGAGCTATCTCCCCAGCCCCCTTCGTGTTTATTTTGAAACCCAGTCTTAATTGCCTACGCTGGCTTTGAACTTTTCAATCTCCTGCCTCAGCCTAAACTGCTGGGATTACAGGAATATGCAACAACAACTAGTTCAGTTCTCTCTTAAAACTATTCCGGTCAGGTTCTAACCCTAATGTTACAGAACTACTCCTGTGAGATTAGTGACTAACATACTGCTAAACCCCAGCAGTCAACTTTCAATCCTTAATTTGTACACTGGATCCCTTTCTGTGAAATACTTTCCACACTGATTTCCCAGAACCTGTAATCTTCTTGGTCTTCCTTCAACATAACTTTTCATGCCTGGTTTAAGACAGACCTTCCCAATAAGCGTAGTATCTTCTACAAACAAGAAGCCCTGCTGTCTTCAGCAAACAAGTGAAGGGCATAAAGAATTTTGGACTGGATTAGCAGTTTCCCTGGTGCTAGAAAAGCCAACTTTATATGCACTTTAGATACTGATTGTCCTTGCAGCTTTGACCTCAAACTTTCCATTCAATCACTTTACACTACAACCCTAATTCCTATCTATACTTAGCCTCTCCTCTAGGCATTTGCTGATACCCAATCTTTCAGCCTGCCTGTACCTAGATGAAATTAAATCTCATTTTTCCCACAGTGTAGGTCTCTAGGAATTTCCTTACATGCCATTAACATGACAGTATCAGTGAGTGTTAATTTGTTTTTCTTTCAGCCTCTTGTTTCTCTTAGACAAGTACATAGTGTTAATTGTAGATAAGCTAGCTATAACATGAATAAAAGAGGATACAAATAAATTGTGGGGAGTGGCTTATTTTGGATCAAACCCATACTAGCCAAGCAGTTTACCACTGAGCCATATCCCCAGCCCATGAAATTTCAGGGTGTATACAATAAAGAAGATACTCTTACATGTCTAAAAATACACGAGTATCAGAGGAGAGAATCTTCTATGTAGGTAGAAGAAACAAAAAAATATGAAGGCTTTATAGAAGAAGGTGCCACAAATGTATGAACAGAAACGAGGTCAGTTTGATCAGAGCTAAGTCAATAATGGGGAAAATGAAAAATCAGGTCAAACTAGAAAATTACTTTGGTGTTGAGCTTGACAGAAGCTTTTGTTTTACCTGGGATGAAATCAGAAGTGGTTGACAGACATGTAAAGACAGAGAATTTATAGAAACAATCAGAGTTGCACACCCACTACAACTGGAAATGCTGGCTCTTCCAGTCCAGGTGACTGGGCAATCTTTTATTTACACGGTGAAGTAAGTGAAATTCAGAGCCACTGTTGCTGTGACAGTTGGAAACTGTTTATTAAAGTAACCTGGACAAGGAACAAGTAAACTATTTGGAGTATTAATCATGCTATTTTCTGTATTTTATACTTTGACAGCTTAAAAAAACTTGCTTAGCAGGGAGATCACCCTCATAGGCTTTTTTTTTTGGTACCGCAAACTGAACCCCAGGACCTGTGTTATCATCAGGCAGGGGCAATGCCAATGAGCTGTATCCCTGGCATTCCAATTCTTTCTTAAGAGATTACCCAACGGTTAGGCCAGAAGCAGATGGCTTTCATATACAAGCCAACCAATCCTTTACATACAGTCCTATCACGTTTAAGTCCTGTGCAAGCCAGTGTTTTTGCTATTTTATATTATCCCAAGCAGTAGAGACCATCATTCCAGCCCAGCTCCTCCACATTTATCAGTAATAGCCAAAGCTAAACTGTTCACTCTACCCTGCTTTCCCCTAAGAAACTTCCAAAAAGACTCTAGAGGGGCTCATGTTTTCTGCCTCTTGACCAAATGTGTTTTTCCTATAACCCTAATGTGGCAGCAGGAGACAGGCTTGCTAGAACCTGAGAACACAATAAACTTCCTCTCAAGGCTCATTTTCATTTTCTTGTGCAGCTTCCTGACTATATCCCATCCACCATTTGCATAAAAGAAACGTAACCAAGTAATGACAAAGCATCTATTCACTGTAAATTACCATAAGCTGAATAAATCCTTCTGGTTAGAAAAAATGTCATTACTTTTCATGTGCTGACTTTTTTTTTAAAGACTAAGAATGTAAAATAAAGCCACAATTCTAAAATACATTCTAAAGCATATCAATTTAAATAAAATACAATTCAGGGTTGTATGTAGAATAGACATTTATTAACAGTGAAAAAGCATTTACCCAACTGAATGTTACAAAATACAAAGGGTATCACCAGTCTGGCTAACTCAACCTGTGCAGGGTTCTTTCTCACTTATTTTGACATTTTTTCCCTTTACCTCAAGCCAAATTTTTAACTTAACGATTAAGACAAATAGGAATATTTAATGTCTAATTCTTTAGAAACAGTTACTAGGAAAAACACTGAACAAGTAACCTGCTCTCAAGCCCTAGCCAAAACTAAATTATCTATTAAAATAGGAAAACAACAGACTAGAAAATTTAATAAAGTTCTTAGGTACCATGGTAGTAATTAGACGGTAACTATAATGTAAGTCAAATAAGCCAGTTTAATGAGGCTTTTAGGTACCATGGTAATTAACTAAGGTATTAAACAAAATTTTCCCACTGTCTCCTTAATATGCATGCAGGGAAACAGTTACAATAGGCAAGGTTTTGGTTTTAACGTACCAAATAGTTTTCCCCTTTTCCTATTTAAGAGTCTAGAAAATACAGAGCCTGAGTATATATACAGTATGTATCTATAGATATATATGTATATATCTATATATACAGTACAACTAAGTCAGTTCAACTAGGTAGGAACTCCTCACTTCAGACTGGTAGTTTTCTGAATGGGTTTTATTAAGGGTCTTTTATTAAGAGTATCAGTATGTAGCTCAGGTTTGCCCTGAATTCACTATACAGCCCAGGCTGGCCCTACAATTGAAGTAATCCTCCTGCCTCAGCCTCCCGAGTGCTATCTGGCCCTGACTTACGTTAATTTAAACTAAGTAGCAATACAGTAAATTTTTTCATAGGGAAATCATTTAATATTTCTTGATTACAGTTTATGTTATTTAAAGTATCACACAGGTTATAATTTTAAAAGAATATCAAGTTTTTTACATATGGGATATCTGAGTAAAGTTTCTCAATTTAAAAGATACGTTGTAACTCAGATCTAATACTTCATAGTCTTCACATTTCATTCAAGGTAGCATCTGTAAGAATGACATCGTTAACTGCCTCTGTCAGGCTTAACTGGGTCTATGGTATTAATGGAATAAAACAGTAAATCACCTTTTAAAATTTGGTTTACTTAGTTAAGTCACATAAGATTATCCTTATTCAGTACTTCAATACTTCTTCTGTGAACCTGCTTCTCTCTTACTACACACAGAATCAAAGGTTAGACTTTGGTTTGAAGCTATCATTTAAAAGGCAAGTTTGTCCAAAGCCATACAGAATCTTTATGTTGTTACAAAATCTACTTATTCCTACTTTAAAAGTCTGGTCTTTCATTTAAAATTAATCAAAATGTTACTTTTCTCTGCAGACACATTCCCTGATTATATTTTTAAATTTTTAAATGGAGGCAACATAGGATTTGCAAATCTAGAAAACACTCATTTAATAGACAACTATATATATTCTAGGTGTTGATGACTTATGTTCTAAACTTATGCATTTTTAAATAGATTATTACCAAATATTCTGATAACTTCATGGGTACCTTGACTATCTTTATCACCTGCATGGGGGGCGGCAATTGTAGAGATCTAACCCAAGGCCTTGTGCATACTTGGCAAGTGTACTGCCAGTGATCTACATGCCCAGTCCTGCCCTATTCTTATACAGGTACAGGACCTGGGGGTACCCTAGAAGAACATTGGATTTAGTAGCAGCAACACTGGTATTAATTGGAAGATAGGGCTATGGCTGGGCTCTATAATAAATATTTAATTTCTGACCACTGCTTTGAGTTGCCTAAAATTATACAGAATAGCAATTTGCTATATTGAATCCACCATAATTTCCAAAGAAAGATACAGTTAAGTTCAAACTTTATTTAAGACTGTATTTTAAGTTTAACATTACCAAACATCACAATGAGAAAAGAAAAAAAAAATCTAAACACAAAAGAAAAAAAAAAAATAAAAGGAAAATAAAACTAGGACCCCACAATGTATCCAGGCTCAAATCTGTCCAGAATTCAGTTTCTAATGTATAAACTGCCATGGGCAGAAATTAGCACATCTATCAAAAATGCAGTGTCAAACTAATTTACATTTTTATACAGATCAAAACAGGTATTTATTTAGAATCATTTTCCTGTATGCACTGGCTATGTAAAGAGAGAATAAGAAGAAGCTCCGAAGATATCTCATACACTCTGGGCTCCCACTGTTTCTGAAAAATAGAATATTAATTTTTATAAATCATTTACTGAATTACAACTACTTACTAAAATTGACTTTTAACATTGTACTCATCCATTAAAGTCTTTATTTGTAATAAAGGATTACTAAAATAGCAATCCTAATGTACCTCAAGTTTCCTGGTAATACACAAGAAAGAAAGGAGAGTTTTTTTTAATTTTATGGCAGACTACGCAGATACTTCCTGCCTCAAAAACCAAACAAAAATACCACACTAGGAAAAAATAAAACTATTATTCAAAAAGTTAAATATAGACCAACAGACGAGAGGTTGTGAGAAAATATGAGGTACCAACAAAAAATAATCAGAAAGTCCAAAACAGATGGGGCATAGCAGAAAAGAACACAGGGAGACCCAGCCTGGAACAAGAGGAGAGACTGCAGTTGGAACAGACTCAATGTATTGAAATATGCAGAACTGAGCTGAAAACTGGGGTCCTACCCAAAACTTGATATTTGAATGGCCTACCCTTCTCTTAGTCTCATCAGAAAACTAAAGGGGGAAAATAAAGAAAGAAAAATAAAAGCCATATGTGAGACATTAACCAAATGAGCTGACTGGGGGAAAAAAGAAAACCCTTTGATTTTGATGCAAGAGACACTCTCTGAGCAGCTCAAGGTTGTGCTACTCTACCCACAGAGAAGGAAATGTGGGATCATCACTTGGCTCCAATGGATGGTATTTATCTAGCATCAACCTCAAGAAAACTACATAAAATTTATTATAGTCACAAAAGAGGAAGGGTAATGCTAAAAATAAAGTAGAAAAACTCAATATGAATATACAGGTCTAAATTCAAGAAATATGAGAAATATTATTTGAGTTTGAAACAGAAAAAATCATACCAGAATTATAGTTTTCTCTAAAAGAAATAATAACCAATAATGAAAAGAAATACGTTCTTATTGTTTATCATTAACTTTTCTTTTTGTGGTACTTAAGATTAAATCAGTTGGACATGAATTCCAGCACTGGGGAGGCTGAGGCAAGAAGATTGCTGTGAGTTTGAGACCAGCCTGAGCTACAAAGTGAGCTCAAGTCAGATGCAGTCAGATGCCACCTCAAAAGGACCAAACCACAAAAAAAAAAAAAAAAAAAAAAAAAAAAAAAAAAAAAAAAAAAAAAAAAAAAAAAAA
>NDGN011518250.1:29675-48190 GCA_002564285.1 Tympanoctomys barrerae | reverse complement strand
TATGAAACAAAAAGCAGTGTGGCAATGAAATCTGCTGGGCTTTAATTTGATTTGAGGTCTGATACATATTTTGACCATTTTCCTTCATGCAAAAAGGAAAATACTCCAGATAGAACAAGTCATTGACTGCCTAATGGACATCAATCAAACTTGCTAACTTGCGATGCTTCTCCAGGGCACTGGCTCTTTGGTGGTCGTCAGAAATATAAATGGACAACGTGGTGTGGCAGTGCTGTGCAGTGGAGCAGAGAGGCATGGTCCTCGACATGCCATATCCCTTTACTTCAAACAACTAATTAATAGGCTGCTATATATCCTGTTTCTCAGGGGTCAGAGGGATTGTTAAGAATCCCCCATGTTGCCTGTTTAAATTAAAAGAGATGACAGACAGATTCATCTGGGGCATTAAGCATAAAGGGAGGATAAAGTCCTTGCCTGACTCGAAAGTTCATAGTATCCCTTAAAGAAGAAAAAACAAAGATTGCTCATATTAAGAAAATAATTAATGTGCTGTGTTTTGTCTGGGAAGCCACTTCTCTGAATCAATTTCCTGATTAAACCACTTCTAGTTTAATCAACAGAATATGTGTGAAAGAAATCACATTTCTGAGAAAAGTAGTGTCACCAACTATCTTCTCATTTCTGTCTTTTCTTTTGTAGGAATTAAAATACATTTTTACAATATGAATTCATGTGTTTGAATACTAAAATTTAGAATTCAAAAGGTAAATGTGTTTTTTGTTAAAAATATTGATGTAAGACAGCACACATTACATTAAATAAGGTTAAATGTACAATGAACTTAAATTTTATTAAATAGAAATATACTTTTGATATTTACATAAAGCAAAGCAATTATTGAGCATATAATAATCATCTTACTCATTTTTTCCTGAATTAAATATTACTCAAATTGATATTAATTATTTTTTGTTTATTTTATACTTAGATATTTTTAGTGATGAGCTACTTGTTAGCAAACTCAAATAAATGGAATTCAACAGCAAAATTAATAAAGATATCTCTCTTCTATATTAAAAATTCTAAGTTCTGGAATTAATGAAACAGACACAATGAAACATATTTTAGTCAGGTTAATGTAATACATATAAATATATATACCATTACAAGTAAGATTGATGGTAAGTGATATGCTTGAAATACAATGTGTAAATTGACAGTAATTGGAAGAATGTCCTTTAAATCATATTCTTTGGAAGGCTCATTAAAATGTCTCTTTCACTAAGAGTCTATTTCTTTATGTCTTATTATTTATCTTTATATTTTCATCTATAAAAGTCTATTTTACTCCATTAATTGTGTTCCTTATTAAATATTATGTGATTTCTATAAAAGAAAAAAACTTTGATGTAATATATAGGTTCCTAATATCAGAGAAATCATGTAATATTTAAGCTTGTGTGTTTGATTTATTTTGCTTAACATTGTGGTATCAAGGCACTTATTTTAATACAAATGATTGCAGTTTATCCTTCTTTGTGGCAGTGTAGTAATGCATGGTATACACATGTCACATCTTCTCCATCCATTTATCTGTTGATGAAAATAGAAGCCACATCCATGATTTCAATATTAAAAATTCTGCTGGAATAAACATATGAAGCTCAGATTGAGAAATACAATGAAGCAGCTCTGAGACCCCTGGAATGACCATTCTAGAGCAGATATGTACAGACGCTCAGAGAAGATTAGGTATATCTGGGACTCAAGAGGGCAAACTAGGAAAAAGAATATAAATAGACTTAAAAGTTTTAAAGCTTCTAAATAATTGTAACAGTCATAGAAATGATTTTCTGTCTAGACTAAACAGAATTATATCCCACTAGAATATGAAGAAGGATGTGGGCATATAATATTTGTTTTTAAAAGTTCAGATGTGTTAATTTATGAAAACTAGGTTGTAGTACATTTCAGTTTGTAGTAAGGAAGAAATGATAGAAATTAGAATGAACACTATTTAAAAAAGGCTGAAATTTTGTAAACACACAGCATCATATTTTTGAAAATTTAGATTAAAATTTCTGCAACTCTCTTCCCCTCCCCTCCTCTTCCTTTTCCTTTCCTCTCCTCCCTCCCACTCCTTCTCTCCTCCCCTCCCCTCCCATCTTTTTCCTAGCTTTTCTCTTCTCCTCCTTTTTCTTTTCTCTTTCTTTTCCTTTCTTGCCCTCTCCTTTTCTTCTCTATGATACATTGATGTCACAAATCAAATAAACTACTGGATATTCTTTTGAAATGATTTCTAGTTTTGTCTGTGTATTAGACTTTGAACTCAAATTTATTGGTTTGAATTTAATTGGTTCTTTAGCTGTATTATATGATATTTGGTAGTTCAGTTATACTCATTTGGACCCACTAAATAACATATTCTGAATATGTATGTTTGTATATATTTTCTCACTTAATTCTCATGATGACTCAGCAAAACATACAATATCACCATCTCAACAGAAGAGTCAGAAAGTTTAAATAACTTTTATGTTAAGCAACATGCTGTAGCATTGACTTCATGTCTGTAGCTTATGAATTTCATCAAATGTAGAGACGTATAACCCACAGAACAGTGAAGAAGCAGGCCCTCCTGTCCCTCCATATAGTACCTCTTCCTTATTCCTTTGTACTGACACATTCACGTATCCGTGATTTCTAAAGTCATTATTAGTTATATCTCCTTATAACTCATATCTAATTATTGCTTTGTTTCCTATGAGATATCATATAAATACAGTCATATGGTTTATCACTTCTTGGGACTCCCATCTTACAGGCTTCAGCACATGGATGAGATCTACTCAAGCTGTATGAGCGAGTGACCCACTGCCTCTTATTGCTGGATTGTGTAGATGTGCCGAAGCGTGTGTGCCTCGTAACACACTAAAGGGCATAGTGAGTTTCCACTTGGTACCATGTGATACAAGCTATTATTAACATTTGTGTACTATCTTTTCTGTGAGAATAAGTTTTCATATTGCCTGAATTAATAGCAAGCGTTGAAGTTCCTGGGTAGGTATGAATCTAGATTTATTGTCAAATTTGCCAAATGTTTCAACCAGAGCAGCTTAAGAGCTTAACTTGTGGGCTAGGGAGGTAGCTCGAAGGGGTGAGTGCCTGCCTGGTAAGCGCAAGAATCTGGCTTCCATTCCTGGTAGCATGCTGTACTGGCCACGGGACCCTGTGTGCCTTGTACTGGCCACAGAAACTGGGCACATGCCTGTATTCCCAGTGCTGGGGAGGCTGAGACAGGAGGATCACTCCAAGTCCAAGCTGTGTAGCATGCTCTGTACCAAATAAATAAATAAATAGAAGATTTTTTAAAAGAGTTTAACTTGCGACAAATTTCTGTGTAGATTCAGTCACTCTGCAGCACTGCCAGCATTGGTATTTTCTGTGTTTTTCACTTTAATAATTCTGTCATTTATATAATGTAATGATATACAGACATAGGAAGACTTGCAGCAAAAGAAACGTTCAGAAAGAAACTATTTTATGCGTTATATTCAAACATTGTAATGATGTGATCACATATAACCATTAATTATTCAGAAAGCTTTTAAGTTTTTGTTATTCTTGATACTCAATTTTCTTAATGTTCAATAATGTGTCTTTTCAAAAATCTAAAGTTCATGCAATAAAATGCACATATTTCTGTGTATTTTATGATTTAAGACTATAGACATGAAAAATGTACTTACATTAGAGAAAATGAGTAACTTACTGTTATAATTAAAGTGTCAAAATTTTCAGATACAGATGAGACAAATAAGTCACTTCTGATTTTGTTTCAAGGACCACAGCATTATTTAGTTTAAGATTGTGTCTACATTGTCATCCTGTCATGTTTAAACAGTAAAACAAGGGATATCAAACTTCTTACTAAATACACAGAAAAGTATTGTGCTCTGTAGAAGTAATATTTCATCTTGAGAAATCCTGTTAGAAAAGAGATAAAGCAAGTAACATTAAATTTGCTAGGACCCTCTCAGTCTCTGACAGTTTTCATTTTACCAACAAAGATAAATGAAACAGCAGAAATTGTAACGTGACAGTAATTGCTCTATCACTATCAACTGCAAATAAAATCATTTACTTAGAATAGGCTTTTTAAAACATTATTTATTATAATTTGTATCTTGCCCATTAATACCAAATACAATTTGTTGTATTTGTGCTACAGGACTGATGGGCAAAAACACATTCATTTCAGGTAGATTTTAAATATTATTCTTAAAATTTTTACAAAAAGTTAATTAATTTAATGAACGTTATTATCCCAGTTGGAATAAGTAGTTTTAATTCTCATAATCTATGGTATAAAATGATCTTATTACTTTATATTTGATAAAGCATTTAGAAAATTAGTTATGGGTAAGGAACTACAAGTTTCTACGTGAAATGTTTTTACGGGTAAAACATTCACTTTCCAGCTTTTATTTAAAACCAGTATCATCAAAAGAGATTGCTTTCATAATTTCGCTCAAATAACTAAAATAGAATCATTTAGCAAAAATTGTTACAGGATCAGAATTAAATATTTATTTATTTATTTATTTATGTTTGTATTTTAGGGAAGGGTCTACAGGGTACGCTAGGTTGCCCTACTAGATCAGACTAGTAGTGATCTGCCCGTTTACAGCCTCCCAAGGGCTGGGATTATGGGCACTTGGTACCACGCCCAGTCTCAATTGCCATCTCAGTGCGCCCCCAGGGGCGGGGCCGGCATGGCAGGCCGGGGATTGAACCCCAGCCCCTGCGCCTGCTTGCAGTAGTTTTAATCTGCTGAACTATTTGGCCGACCCCTCAGACTTAAATATTTAACGAAATAACTTTTTTCCTTGCTATAGAATAACAAATTCTATCAAAACCACTTTTCTTCCAGTTTTTTTTAATTATTTAAAACAATATTAATTATATTAAGGACAGTTAGCCTGTTGTGTCATAGAATCTAGAAAAGTTGTTTTAAGTCTTAATAACTATCATTGATTTTTTTCTTTTGCATTTTTGTCTTTTTTAAACTAAGCATACCTATTTTAACATATTTGCTATGTTTTTATGGAAATGCAGAAAAAGAAAGAAAAAAAAATCAGCGGTGCCGCCCAAATAGTGGTGCCCGCTAGCGCAGGCTGCTCACCTGTTCCCTTGCCCCGAACGTGCGATGTTTCAAGCAAACCTCGGCCTTAACGTTTGCTTTTTACGGAACTCATTCTCCCCTTGCGGGTTCAAATAGTTCTATTATGTTAGTTCTGAGGCAGATTTGGGGCTCGGCGCTCATTCTGAATCTGCTTTTCTTAACACTTTTGCAACATACCTGTGCAGGTACCGGGGTGCTTTCGTCAAACAGGAGGCGCCCCCGCGGGCACTGCACCTTCTTCGGCAGCGTCCTGCGCTCCAGCCCCGCTCAGCCACGGCCCGGCCTTCCTGTGCGTCCTGCCTCCTCTCTTCTCTTCCCTTCTCCCCACTTCTTATGCTGAAACCCTCACAAGTCAGATTTTAAATCTCTACAGTATTTAAATGCACATGGACATTTCTTAGGGAAAAAAACCCACAGGATGACATCTTCCCCTATTCAGCCTTATAAATACTGAATTTTGGCACATAATTTACAGGAATTTCTGTGATAAATTTAATAAGGAAAGTGAAAATCTTACTAAGGGACCTGAACTGCCTTACATTTCAATAAATTCTATAATCTGCACATGGAAACACTACCATATTTAATATATAAACACCACCTATCACCCGAAACCTCCTCTTTTGGCCTTTTCTAGCTAACTCTATATGATCCATTGCTAGATTCAAAAATTAATTCTCAGCTTTTTGATTTTCATGTTGTTGAGCACCATGGCATTTGGAAGACTGTTACCATACTTAAGTGCTTGTCTGAAGTGAGGAAGAGTCACAAATCAGGACTTAGAGAACCGCTGCAGAGAGCATTGCAAGGGCAAAGGAGGGAGAAGCTTGTTTGAGTGAGGGAGAATATTTTCAGGGGATTAGTAGTAATTTGTCTTTTGCAGGAATAAGTTTCATATACATTTAAAATTCATTTTTTTAATCATGTGCAGTAGAGTGTGGGATTTATGTTTTTGGCTTTTTAGCACCAGCATTATGTTCTTCAGAGTCATTCGTGCTGTTTCATGTAGTGCTAGTTACCTTTCACTGCTAATTAATAATCCACGGGATGCAATTCCCATAATTGGTATCTTTAAAATATGTAATATACACTATATTTTTCAACTGCTCCCCACATGTAAGCAAGTATTCATACAGATTTGTCTGAGTATTTTTAGTGAGCACATGTGGATGGAGTTGTGGAGATACACTAGCTATACATTTAACTTCATAAGAAACTTCTGAACTCTGTTTCAAACATTTAACTTTACAAAAGCATAATGTAGGGCCATTTTAGCTGCTCCATGTTTTTATTAAAATGTGCTATCACCTTTTGGCTTGCTAACGATGAATCCTTTGTTTATGTAGACACTTCAGTATTTCCTTCATGAATAATGAAGCATTTTAAATACTTCTTCAAAATATTCAGTTGTAACTGCTACATAGTCTAATAAATATAACTATAAACATGTGAATTCTTTACATGAGTGTCTTTTAGTGTAACAAGTTTTAGATTTAAATATGCACTGTAAAAATATGCACTGCATTTTCCAACCCTCTCTTTTACATAACTGTTTAGAAAAATAACGTTTTATTTTCTATAAGGTACGTTTTCATTAAAATTAAACTGAATACATAGATCATTATTTTTTAAGATTTATTAATTTATTTGGTTCAGGATCTCACTATGCAGCTCAGACTCATAGAGATCCTCTCCCAGCCTCCCCAGGGCTGTAATTACAGAGGTGCACACCACACCTGGTTTCAGTAGCTAGCATGGCACAAGGTCAGCATGGCATGTAGTACCAGATACTGAACCCAGATCCTTGTGCTTGCCAGGTGGGTGCTTAGACCTCCAAGCTATCTCCCAGTCTGTTCTTAAAATTTTTATTTATTCTCTTCAATTTTTTATAATTTCTTTTTAGTGTCTTGTAAGTTTCACAGTTCATGCGTTGTACATATTTTGTTACATTTATTCTTAAATATTTTATATTTAAATGTTTCTTCACATTGTTTTATGATTACTCTGATTACTTCTGGAACCATGAGCTTCCTCTTTAAGTTATGGGGGCTAAATATTGTGTCTCAATGGCCAAAAGAAAAAACAGACTAACACAACCATATTCTTTCTCTAAAGGTTTTTTTTTTTTTTTTGAACACAGGGCCCAATAATATATTAAATTCTTCTGGTGATTAAGATCCAGCATGCAGTCTTCAGTGTTAATCACAATAGTATGAGCCCTGAGTAGTTGGCTTTCCTAATTTTCAATTTAAATAAAATTTTCAGATTCCAATATTTCTTCTCTTATGAGTTTTGATTTACAATATGCTACAGATTTTTTTTTCTGACATCACATATAATGTATTTGTGAGAACAGATATTCATAAGTTTTGATGGAGTATATTTAGTCATTCTCAGTTTTTATAAATGTATGTAGTAGAGTCTGAAGGATATACAGGGTTTCACTATGTAGGTAGGATTCAGTGATCCTCCTGTATTTAGCTTCTCAACCACTGGGATTATAGGTGTGCGCCACCACAACCAGTCTCAATCACTATCCCAGTGTGCCCCGGGACAGGGATGGCACGGCACATATGGGATTGAACCCCTGACCACCATGCTCTGCCTAAGCAAGCGCTTTATTCTGCTGAGCTATCTGACCAGCCCTTAGTCTTTCCCTTTTCAAATCTTTTCTTTATGACTTTGATGTTTAGTATCTTTGGTTAGTATTATGGCTACTCATTGATTTATTTTATTTTTTATTTTTAAAATTTTTTTATTTTAGTACAGGGTCTACAGGGTCTCACTGCACAGATCAGAGTTGTAGTGATTCTGGTGTACTCAGCCTCCCAAGTGCTGGCATTGCAGGTGCATGCCACCACACGCAGCCTCAATCTCCTTCTTAGCATGCCCCAGGAGCGCCTAAGCAGGTGCTTTAGTCTGGTGAGTTATCTGGCCAGCCGTTCTCATCGATTTTATTATAGACTTTATTTACTGTTGTAAGTTTTTATTTTATTTTTAATGTACAAAATAAATTCTGGATACATTTATATGAAATCTATTTTTGCACACTCTATAAAAAAGGTTTTGGATTGACAAAATATTTATTCATTGAATGGTCCTTCATTTGCTTAACACTATCTGGGCCCTCTTTTCATTATTACATAGAATTCTTTTCCACGGAAGCATACACTTTATTATTTTTTACTGTTCTCAGTCAGTGACACTGCATTGTTATGAACAAAATTTCTCATTTTTCTAAGAAACATGAGATATATTTACCTTTGCTTTTAGTATTCTACTGCAACTTTGTATTAAATGCATACAGACTATAAGTTAATACAAACATACAGATTTAAAAGAGACCGCTGCCACAGGGGACTCTTGCCCACTGTTTGCCCTCATCTTTCTGTGTCTCACCTCTGTGTCAGTAAAAGTGTTGTCCCTCGCTATTTACAGGAGTCTTTTTGCACAGCAAATTCCATACCTGCGGACTGTGGAAAGGCTTGAGATCTGGAACTGGTACTCCCGTTGCTCAGTTCTGCTACTTTCTGTTAGGTCCAAACTCAATCAACTGGGCCAGCATTCTGACCAGAGTAGAAGATTTATTGGGGGCAGCAAGCAGGCTGGCTGTCTAGCAGACCAAAACAGCAGTAAACAAAGGTGGGACAGGAGACTTCATAGGATCTTTTAGGGAGGGTGATCGCTGGCTGGAAAAGCTGAGGGAAAGCTAATCTTGGCAGGGCCACCTGGTCTGTGGGGAACCTTTAATGCTAACAAAAGAGAGTTTCGTGGTTGCCTGCCCAGGTCAGAGTCAGGTGGACCTGTGCTGCAGTTTGGGTTTGGCTCTGCGTGGGGCAAAGTGGGAGAAAGTTTGGGAGCAGAGTGCCTGGCAAACCAAGAGGCAGAGTGGGGCAAGGTGCATGGAAAACTTTGAATTTTGACCTATCACTTTCTTTACTAGTTTCCCCCAGCTTCCAGCTTACCCTGGTGGCATTAAGAGGTATCTTTTGCTCCTACAGCCCTTTCAGTTACTCTTATTGAACCAATTTTACATGCAGAAGAAGTGTAAAAAAATTCATAAACAATCGTTATCACAAAGATACTGCAAAGTGGATTTGATTTTATGAGTTTTACTATATGCTATACATATAGTCACTATATTTCTCTTGTTACTTTGATAGCTATTTTAAATGTACTGTGCTTATTCTCTTTCCATAATTTTGTTATCTAAAATTTATAGACCTTATACTTTCTATTAGAATTGCAGATTGGCAAGACATCAATAGTTGGAAACGTAAAGGATAATAGATGTACATTGGATTAGGAGAACCTAAAGAGCAGTAGCTAACGTTTGTGTGTTCTGAGCAACTATTAATCATTGTAATTTTGTTATTTAGTAGCACAGAAGAGCTTTGATTGGGTCATACTTGGAATGACATAATTTGAATTAATTTAGACAGATTTCTAAATTAATATATTTTAATCAATTTATTTATTTAGTACAGGGTATTAAATAGATGAGCTGTGCATTTACTCTACACAGCTCAGACTCATAATGATCCTCCTGTCTCAGCCTCCCCAATCCTGAGATTACAAGGCATGTTCCACCAGGCCTAGGTTTAGTGGTCAGCTCAGCATGGGGCTGGAACAGCATGAGGTACTGAAGATTGAATCCAAGTCCGTGTGCTTGTCAGACAGGCACGTAGATCCTGAGCTATTGCCCTAGCTCTCATTTTTTTTTAACCTTGAAAAAATGATTGCCTTGACCATCAAATTGTTCCTATTTACTAGAATTAATATTACTTACTCTAAGGAGAATGATTCATATAAGTATAGGAGTTTAAAAGACAATAAGATATGAACAATGAGACAAAATGAAAATAAAATTCCACACAGATTTTGTAAAAATATGTAAATGTCACAAGTTTATTCCTGGAAAGGGTACTAAAGTTTCCATAGTAACATTTTCAAATCCATGAACTACAAGTTCACAACAATGTCATAAACTTTAATATGACACATCCATCAGAATAAAAGTTTGTTTTTTGTTAATTTTTAACTTTTTTATTTTAAAGGAAAAACAAGAAAAATGATGATATGAAATTTTAAAACAATACGAGAGTAACAATGGTTAATAATTGCATACTGTTATTTCGAAGTAGTTGGTCAGATTACAAGATGCAAGCATGAAAATAGGCATAAATCATGGACCAAACAATATAAGCACAAGCACTTCTTTTTAGTGAACTAATAGAACTGAGTAGTATGACTATCTTAACCATCTTTGTATATTCATATACATATATTTTTCCTTCTTTCTTTTCTCCTTTTCCTCATCCCAGTTTCTTTTCTTTTTAAAATAATTTTATTGAGATACAAATAGAAATGAGACAGTTTCAAAACTAATTAGTAGGACAGTTTCACTAATTAATATATTGCATATTGTTGTCTTAGCGGTTATTCATTGTACATGATGCAGACATGATATCCTGCCCATACACACTATTAGTGCAAGTCTTTCTATTCACTGAATTAAGAGAATGTAGCTGTATATTTATCATAACTATTGTGGATATACAGAATAAAACTTTTGATTATATCATTCATAAATTCGCAGAGTATCAAATGGGAATTCAAATAGATTATTACTTCTAATTCATTGTAACTGGAACACTCAGAAGATGGAGCAGAATCATTCCACAGTGGGGAAAATAGAAAACACAAGTCAATTTCAAAGTTAGGTACCAAGCACAACTACTGAGGGTCTGTGACTTGCCTTTCATTCTATGCCATCAGGGAGTTGTTTTGTGACAGTTTAATGAATGCTTATTTTCACATTTCAAAATTGTACTTGTGGATTATTAATATTTTGTTTTAAAATGTGCCTTGATTTTTAATAACCATTGAAGTTATTATGCACAGTGATGGGTCTTTAGTTGATACTTTGTCATATGTATTTTATTCATATGATTTCAATAGTAGAGTAGAATTGATTTTTTAAATGTATATAAAAGCAATAAGTGAAATCTAAAGCACCCAATATTGTTTTAACAGCTTAACATATACTCTTGCCCACTAACATTTTATGACTACTCAATTAGCTCAGTAATATGTTAACATTAAGAAAATAGTGAAGGCAAGGTAATGTAAGAATTAAGGGCAAAAATTACAGACAAATAGGCTCCGCTTTTTTCTTAATCCCCTGTGTGATCCTCAAGGTACTCTCCTCTATGTACACATCTCTTAAGATTTAAAGCAGTAGCATAAATAATGATAATAAAGTTCAATGAGCTGGAAAAGTCAGTATATTTATTTATGTATAACTTAGAAGATCAGAATTATTATTAAATGCATTGTGGGAAACCAGTAAAGTATTTGAAAGCACTAATGAGGACATGTACTCTCAATTACTGACACTACAAACTCCTCTACAAATGCTTACAAAACTGTGCAAAAAAAATTGGAATGATCTACCTCAGGCAGTATTTAAATATTAGGTATATCTAAATATTTATTAGGTATATTGAATTTTTATCCAGAAATGTTCCTTAAAGACATGGGCTTGGGACTAGATAAAATCATAAAATATATTGCATTAATATGTTTTCACATATTGATTCTTTGAACAGGTGATTTCTGTCTAGCGAGTTAGTTTTAACTGAAAAGTATCACTCATCCAAAGGTCTCTCTGGCATCTTTTATAATTTTTCATGTATGAAATATAGGTGATCCAAGGGTTTTACTGGTCTCTGGCTATAGATAATTAAGTCAAATAGCCTAATTGTGAAATTTCATTGACTTTTGTCAATTCTTTATTCTTTAGTTCTTTTTAGAGTTACAAAATCAAATATAGGACATTTGAATAATTTGACTCTTTGCTGTTATGATTTTATTTGGGAATAATAAGTTGAAGAATATATTAGGCTAATCATAACATTTCTAAAACAACATGAGTTATGTATGTTAAATATAAAGCTACTTAGAAGAAATTCTCACAAGGAGTTGGATAAAGTTCTACTCTGTTCAAAATTTCACTCAAAATTTGGATAACAATATTAAATGATCTTTGGACTTTCTAATTCAGTGCTGATAACACATTACTTAAACTTTTTTGTGTTCACTTTAGTTTATTGATGAAAATAAGTTAGCAGATTTTATGAAATGTATGAATGTCAATAAACACAAACACTCTGATGTTAATAAAATCTTCCAACTAACTTGCCTTCATGGTGATGGGTTGCATTTTAAGCTTTATATTATCCACAGTGTCATGCCCCACTAATTTAATTTATCAAGGAATATATTGATTTCATACATTATTTGAATAGCCGTATCCTATAATACAGAAAGTTTTAAAACTAGACATCAATTATCTGATTTTTCTCTTTTAATTTATTATGCCAGGTCTTGTTTCAAATTGAAATGGAAAAGTACCACTCTCTTCAAGTAACTCTAGCTTTTTGCCTAATGACTCGATAAATTAGTGCATGTTTGATGGGTGTATATACTGCTTTTCCAAATGCGATAGGAAGTTGCCAATGCTTTTACTGAGAGGCAATATTCTCTCTTGCTCTGAATTTCTCAAAGGAACAGCAGTTAGTATAGTATTTTCTGTAACAATTAAATTAAAGTGCCACAGATTTGTTTCTCCATACATTGAATTTTTTTGATTAAGTAATGCCTTGAAGGGGCATTTTAATAAGGTAAGTGCACTACCTGCAAGACCGAGGCTTCATTGTGAAATGATGAGTGGTTTCCTGCCATTATATTTTCAAACAAACATGATGGATATACAACCTTTATGTTGCAGTAGGAAATATACTTTCATTTGTGTGGGCCAGTTCTCAGCGTGACCAGAGAATGTTTGTATTACTATACAGGAAATATTACTAAAATGATAGATAACAAATATTTGTATAGATAATAAATATTTGTATAACCGACAAATGTTATATGGCAGCATTGAATAAAGCGCAGGTTAAATAGAATATATATATATATATATATATATATATATATATATATATCTTGTAAAGCCTATAGGTTTGATGGGTTTCAGAGTAGGAGAAGACTATACAACAACCACTTGATTCATGTGATCCAGCATATCCTATGTTACCTGAGGTATCATTGTAACATGGAGATGGTATTTGGAGCTTCTATAAAGCTTCTATAAGTAAATCAGATCAGATAATCTTAGATTTTGAAACACGGGACTCCCATTGTCTGTAGACAACTATTATTTTGACAAACATACCCTGCCTGCTTTGGAGTCATATTGGAAACTGAATATCGAGCATCGAGTTGTCATGGGACTTGACCTGCCCATTCTGAACCTCATGCTGTCTGACCCATTGAGCTATGCAAGTGGATACGCAGAGCACCAGTGCATCAAATGAAAGTGGGATATATGTGACTAGCCCCAAACAGGTCCTTCAGCTCCATGTGCACTATAAGAAGTGACGAGAGTTCCCGTGACACCTACTTGTGCTGCACTGTGTCATTTCTTCCAGCATACACTTACGGCGTCATGCAGCGCATCCTATGGTCCATTGACAAAAGAGAATCTAGGGCTTGGTTTTCAGGCGTGATATATGGTACCCCGTGAACACAAGAACCACAGCAGCTAGAGCCATACAGTCCCTTTCCAGACATCAGGGAAATCTTCAGAGTTGGCAGAACATTTGGCAGTGGGATTTATAGTATATGTTGTTTTGACAGAAAACAAACAAAACAAAAAAGAGCAAAATACAAGGTCGATAACAAAAAATAAGGAAATAGGGATTTTTGCAGAAAGTAAGAGGATCAATTGTCTTATGTTGCTTTGTTTTTGTCCTTGTTATTTGTTTTTATTTTTAAATAAAAAACAGAGATAGAAGGTGGGGATGGAGGGAAAGAAAGAGATAAAAAAATTAAGGTCCACTATCTACATAAACCACACCCATTATGCACTGAAAACTAGTACTAATCAAGTTGGGCGTGGTGATGCATACCCATAATCCAAGCACTTGGGAGTCGGATCCAAATGAATTTCTGTAAGTTCAAGGCCAGCAGGTCCTACAAAGTGAGTTTAAAACCAGCCTGAGATGGACAGTGAAACTCTGTCAAAGAAATAAAAGTACTAATAAGACACAAAAATTGAAGGAAAAAAGAAACAGCAACTATTTTAAAAATCCACATAAGAATTTGACTTTGAACCTGATTGGAGAAACATGCGAGATGATATTTTCAATGTTTAAAAAATATTCTGTAATAAAAGTATAGTGAAAATATCACTCATCTATCCCAAAATTTAAGCAAAACATTTTGTTTAAATGTAGCCTTAATAACTTAAGTGAGATTTCTATGAAATGCTCACTACGTTTTTTAAAATTAGAAACTTTATTGAATAAAATGTCTCAGACTAATCAAGACAATAAGAAAACAAAATATTTTACATCTAAAAAATATTAGTGCCAAATTTAAATGCAGTACAAGAAAAAGACCCTGTATTTTGAAATACCTTTTTCTCCCCTATGTACATATCTGATTTATGAGAGACTAATTTTTAAATACTTAGCTCTGAAGTACTTATTTCTGATAATTTGATATGAAGTATTCAACAATAAAGTTATCTCATTTCTAACATTATAAATACAAATCAAATGAAAAAGAAATCTTTTAGAAAAATATTGGAATAGATAAGATTATTACAGGGTGCTCTTGAGTTATAGGAACACAATAGCCCTTCAGATATGTTGAGTTAAATTTATCAGTAATGACACATGATCTTTGGCTGTGGGATGGTGATGTTCGTGCACTTTTTGGTAATGTAAGTTGTGTAAAATTGTCTTCACTATGGTCTCAGGTTGGCCAACTCCTGGGAGCTATTTAGTTCCCTCTCTTAGCATAATCTGTGTACTGTCATGAAATCATGCTCTGTACCCAAAAGCATGTTCTGAGGACTGCTGACCTGGATGACAGTCAGAAGAATCTACCTTTTGGATAACCTACCTACACCCAGAAAGACTCTAGAATCATATGTTAGTTGCTTCAGAGGTCCTGACTCTATGAAGCTGGCCAGTTTCTTAATAGCCCTTTGTAAGTTTGCTTTAAATTTCACATATTTAGTAACAAATGTTTTTGTCCTAGGCCTTCTCACTGAGTTATATTCTCAGACATTATTTATTTTTATTTTTAACAAATTTAATACAGGACATTTCTAAGTTGCTGATTTTCCCAGAATGGACTCAAACTTGGCATCATCCTGCCTTCAAAATGCTGGGATGATGGATACGTGCTCCTAGGCACAGATCCAAGAATAGCTTTGAATTATATTACTATTATTTATCACATGAGGAACTGAAAGAGTTAATTTTTAAAGAGGTACACATGGTCCATACAAAACAATAGGATAAAACAAATACAAGGTCCAAGGAAGCAGGTGCACAAGTCAAATTTAAAAATAATGTATTTAATATTAAAATCATAAAATTTAATATTGAATAATACCTTGACATTTCATATAACTTCTTATATAAATTTTAAGTAAGTGACCAACAACATAGAGCACTCTGTAAATTTTCTACAATTAGTATAGCAGGATGGTTATTTACTTTTACAGAGAAAAACATCCTTAAACCCATAAAATATTTCATTCATGATGATATTAAAGTTTTAAACAATTAATAATTTTGGATATCTATTCTATCTCTAAAATATTATCCTAATTCATTATGTAATGACTACCTTTGTTTTTAACAGTAACTTCATTACTACAATATGCCTCTAGAACTGAAATTTTATAATTAAGTATATTGCTTGCTGAGTCATTTGAAAAGCTTTTACAAACTTCCTATCAGGAAAATGTTGAAGCTATACTTTTTCCAGCTGGTTGCATAGAAAACCATTACTGAAGAAGTAGCTGTGACAAAGGAGGCTGTTCTAGAATAGATTTAGAGCTGCCAGCTACAAATCAGCACCCCGCACCGGACAGTAATACCACCATGTGTATTGGGCTTATTCATATTCCTCATTTTTACAAAACTATTTTGTGTCTTCCAAAAACTGTGGCTTCCCATCTTCTTTTGATAAACCCACCAATTTTCAAGAAAAACTGAAAAGTTTCTTAATTTTTTGCTTTTTATTTTCATTAAAATGTAGAAGCCTTGGGAGGCAGTGTGAGTGCTCAGTTGGGCCATTGTAGAAGTTCTTGCGCTTCTACTTTCTCAGGCTAACATCGGTTGGCCAGCTGGGAGTTCCATCCAGAAAACTGAAAAATTGACACATCTTTCCCTTGTTTACTTCCTTTAATCATCCTACCTCATTCAATTTTTGTCTTAAAAAAATACCCTTAATTAATTGTTCACCCTGGGCTATCCACTTCAGGGAGAGGTGATTCACACAGCAAACGTTAGCATGGCATTCCGTTTCCAGGGAAGAGAGTTCCAAAGTTTGGTCTGCACCCAGCAATTCTTTCTTAATTTCTTATGTTAAATTTTGTATGAAATACAAAAGCACAGCCCAGAATTTTTTGCATAATTCCCTCTTTCCTCAGGATACTGTATTTTCATTGTTTCATAATTAGCTTTGAGAACCACAAGCAAAGATGGGAGAACTGGGCAAATCCAAGACCATTTTGACAACTATTGTGAATCCATCCCCTGACACAGAGATACCTTCCAGCAATACTAGCTCAAATCAAATATTGATCATCCTGTATTTAGGACATCCCTGACTCCCAGAGGGAAAAATACAGCTCTCCTGTTCACTTTCCTTCTTCTATCTTACTGTTCAGTGACCCAGAATTGTTACGGAAATGCTGACACTTAGCTATTGGAGTCGCACTGATGTCCTAGCTCAAGAGCTATTTCCTTTATGCACAATAAGCCTATAGTCCAAAGATTTGCAAATTCTAGCCCTTGCTTCTGTTCTTGCCACTGAGCCACTTTATTTCCATACAATCTACTATCTGTGGTGCTTCCAAGTGCCAATCCATGATGATTTTGTTATTTGTGGTCAAGATACTGTGTTGCCGAGTCAGAAAATTTGCAACAATGCACCTTCAACTTCCTCTCATGTCACAGGTGCCAAACCTAGGGTTAATTTTGATACATGTTTTGTGCTGTGCCACTATCAGGGTTATGAACAATAAGATGTGAGAGATTTGTGTAACACGGCTTGTAAGAAATAACAAATATTTTGTGTCTTATAGTGACATGTACTGCTCATTCCTGTCAGAGAACAGTTGTCATAGCCTCTGTCCTCATGAATAATATACTTAACAGTCCAGTCACTCAATTCGCAGTCTTTTGGTCATATTATAAGGCTATTGGAAAGGGCCTTTGGTTAATGAAAATGAAGCAAGCTATGTGGGTAGATATTGCAGACTGATCAAGCTCTACATGAGTGGATGGTGAATGGCTTAAATAAATGAAACAACTGCGATAGTTTTAGAGGAACCAGGAAGTCAAAACCACTGTCAGGGAGTAGAGACTTTTTAGGAGTTTAGGCAAAGAACTTTTCCAGACAGCCTTAATCATTCCCTGGATTTGGGGAGTGCAGGAAGAGGATAGCATGAAAACCTAAAGCCTGAATAATGACAAGAGCCCTGAGAAACAAAGGTGATACATTCTGCCAATGAAGAGAACTCTAGTGTCTAAGGTTGGCAGCTTCATTGCTCTGGTGTAGGGACTGTCAGCAGCCCATGGCCTCGGCTGCCTAGGCTGTGGTGTTGTCTTGACCTTAGAGCACTGGGAAAATGGGCTTTTCCAGTACCATCAGAGGTCCTTGTGTCAACCAACTTAACCCTGTATGGCCCAGACTTCAATAAGTGGGATGGCCATCATCATCCATTTAGTGGAATTTCCACATGTTTTTTTTTAAAAAAATGACTGTTCATTGGATGACAGTTACAGTTCAGTGAAATTCATCTGCTTGTAATTTGGCAGAGCCTCGAGGAAGGCATGCCACGTTAGCAATAGGCACATCTCTGACACTTGGGCTCCGCTGGAGAAACCAAGGCATCCGCTGTGTGTTGCTTGCTCCCTTCTGGCAAGCTATTATTCATTCATGGAACCAATTGTTCCCTTTAGATATTGCTTGCGGCCAATTGTGCATTGCATATCCACTTGATCATTGCCTTTTGTTGAGATTTGTCTGATATTATTGATCAGATTCTTAAGTTTCTAGATGCTAATGAGGATTTTATACCACAATGTCACTAGAGTTCCATCCTAGGGCATGCAGTATCCTGGAGTGTCCAATAGCAAATAACTACTATTCAAAGACTTACATCTGGGAGAGTAAGTGTCTACAACTTGAAAATCTGGTGTACTCTAACAGATACTGCACCTGCAGCTGGAAAGTCACAAACTTCACGGATGCTTTCTCTTAGGAGACTGAATGA